>JABUIW010000152.1:11191971-11211235 GCA_013363375.1 Menidia beryllina | reverse complement strand
GTGTGTGTGTGTGTGTGTGTGTGTGTGTGTGTGTGTGTGTGTGTGTGCGTGTGTGTGTGTGTGTGATTTTCTCAAAATAAGATGGAAAAGAAACTATTGTTTTTATTAAAATAATGTGAATATATATGTATTCATGCTTTTGTGCCAGATTATAATTTTGTGGCTATCTCTGGTACAACAGGTGAGTAAATTCCTGCCAAGAAAATAAGTATTTCAGATTACCTACTCTTGCAAAGGAGGCTCATTAAAATATGACTTGTGAGGTCGTACCTGTCAGCAAACGGCTAGCTGACAGCAACCGCCTAAACATGCGGGTGTGGGATTGAAATTTGGAATTTTATAGTGTGGATGACTGCATCTTATCTGAAATAATGCAAAATGATACACATTTGAAAACCCAGAATGACTCAAACTGTGGGTGGTGAAAAGAAATGAGCCTCAGTCTCCCTGCTGTTGTTGTGCAGAAGCAGCTGCAATCATACTGGGTACTTGTTTTGTGAGAAAATGTAAGTAACTGATTAATCAAAAGTTCACTTTTCTTATTTGGCTTTAAATAAAGAAATTAAAAAGGAAAAAGGTTGCTATTGCATACTTGCATATAATTAAAGTGACCTTTCTGTTCATTTTTGTAAACAAATATTTCACCGGGAACTACTTATCCCAACTTTGTTGTTAATTTCTACAGTAAATTGCTTTTCTTTTAAGTTTTTCTTTCTTCTTTATTTTGTTTTTTTTTTGGTCACAACACCCGTGCAATAAAAACACCCCACATATTCTCAGTTCATGTTGGATGGAAGATGATGGCAATTTCAGTGCCCACAACTTGGAGACCATCAAAGATGAGTTTTTAAAAAAAATTGGTGTCTTCTCAAATTTCCTGCTGATTTCCTGTGCATGTCTGTGTTGGTAGAACTGTCAAGACAACACAGAGGGGGACCAGTGTGAGCGCTGCGCTTCGGGATTCTATGGTGTGGTCCGAGGCTTTGCTGATGATTGTAAACGCTGCGCCTGCCCCCTCACCAACCCAGAGAACAAGTAACACATCTATTTATTTAGCTCCTTTTGCTGTCCGATAACCACATATTAAAAGTATAACTTATACATTTATACATTTCTGAAGCTTTGATTTTACACATGTAGTTTTTACTACATTTGAAGTAATTCCTCTGGAAATTTTGTCTAGTTTCAGCCCTACTTGTGTATCTGAGGGGTCAGATGACTACCGTTGTACAGCCTGCCCAGAGGGATATGAAGGAAAACACTGTGAGAGGTCAGACACATGGAAAGATGAATATTTCTCTTATTTCTGTGTTTGAGTTATATTTTGCAGTAATGTCTGAAGCGTTGCTGTAAATTAATCCCACAAGTTTACACATCTCAACTTAAAAGTGGCCAACATTTTCACACTGAGCAAAGGTAGGATGGTGGCAATCAGTATACAGTCATTTTCAGGTTTCCCCAGAGATGCTGTGCTGTGCTCAGGTCAAGACTCTCACCAAGTCATCGAAGGACTTTGGGAGTTTTCAGACATAAACTACTCCAACCACTCCTGGCAGTATATTCTGGGTCACCAACTTGGAGAAATATAAATCTTAACCTCTGTCTTCAGTGTATTTCTCCTGTAATGAATATTGTGTGGTCCTGTAAGCAGTAGTGTTGTTGTGACACACCATAATAATAGTCATCCACAAATGAACACAAAGGAATGTAGTTTTTATGCAAACCAAGGTGCATGGACCGTACAACAGCAAACTGTATAAATGTTGGAAAGAAAATGCAAAATGGCTTAAAGTGAAGGTACAGTTGACCTGATTGGTGGATTACATTGTTGTAAACCTGTTCTAGAAACATTGTATGGAAAACTATATTTCATGTTGTCTCAGATTTTTGCTACACATGTATAACACACTGCCTGTTGTGTATAAATCTATCTCTGTCTATGGTTCATCCCTATAGGTGTGCCACTGGTTACCATGGTAACCCAATGATGCCAGGTGGACGATGTGAGGAATGTAAGTGTTCCCTATGGGGGGCATTGCCCGGACCATGCGACCCTGTCACGGGCCAGTGCCGCTGCAGGGTCGGGGCTTCAGGAATGTCGTGTGACCAGTGCATGGAAAGGCATGTGTGTGGACCATCTGGAATCATCTGTAAGACTAACACACACCTTTTCTTTCCCTATTAATTAGCCTGCAATTTGGATTTTTCTTTTTTTGTGAAGGTGAAATAGATGTTGAAAAGATCTGATATGAAACTTGTCCTTTTCTTATTTCATTTGAAAGGCATGCAAAAGGTTCATGGTTACTACAAATGCAGCACGGATGTCTACAATTACCCCTGAATGAAATTTTAATAATTACAATGATTAGTCTGTGACAAGAAACGCTTTTGCAAAAGTAACTCGGCTTTGCAGTGCAGTGTGGTCTAGGTAGTGGTCCACTTTTTGATTAGATATATTTCGTATCTTTCGTTTCTCTCTTCAATTATTTGGCTCAATCATCTACAATGTCACAAGATTTTGTGATTTATACTTTGTTTTGGTAATGAAATGAATGCCATAGGCCTTTTTGCCCAGTTGCCATGGGAGACAGGACATTGTGGCAGAAGTCTGATTCAAGCAACTCAGAAAATAATTTCAGTGTCATTTGGAGCTAATTTAAACTTAATATGAACTTAATGGTGAGGCCAATTTAGTGCCATTAGTACATGTAGAGGTGAGTGTATGCATGCAAGGAGAACATATAAGAAAAGGTTGCAAGAAAAGGGCTGATGAGAAACTGGTGATGCCAGGTCAGTAAGGAAATTCTAGCCTGTGTCTTTGTATTTAGAAATAGAAATTGTGTTCCTAAAATGGCAGCACTGACATCCATCAAATTGCACCCTGACAGTTAATAATATGCCTCTACATCCAACCCATAGACATTTGTTCTGGTGCTGAGGGTTTACACACAGTAGACCAATCAAAACTATTGTTTAGATTAAAAATAATGACGCTCTGTATTTTACCCAAGTTCACTGTTCTGGCAGACAGAACTGAGCATTTTGAAGCTCTCAAGAAAAGCAGACAATTGTCGGATCTGCTGTGTAACATTATTAGCAAAGAAATACAGCAGGGATGTCATGCACTGTTGGGTTATTAAATCTTGCTTGCTTTCATATACTTGAGAAGTTATGCTCAAAATGTGATTTACTCATCAGGACACATTGCAATATATTAGCTTGATCTGTTTGCTTCCAGAGGGTGCTTTTTAAGAGAAAGAATTAGCTTCAGGAAGAAAAAGTGCAGTAGGTGAGACATGCTCAGATTACAGATAAATGCATCTGCATAGTTTGTAAAATCTTATTTTATTTGATGTAATTCTTTAAGGTTTGTTTTTACGATTGATTTAGGTGTGAAAATATAAGTAACGAAAAGGTAATTAAACCCTACAGGCCAAAGCCGTCTTCACATTGGTTTTGGTCTATAGTCTTACTTTGTTGGAATAAGTTTTAACTAACCTATTCTGTTGAGTCACTCAAATGTTACTCAAAGGAAATTTACATTCATTGTTCCTCTAAAGATTGAATAAGCAGCCGGAGTTATTCAAATTCTGAGACTGGGAAAGTTAATGATGCATTTTGATTTTGTATTGTCGTGGGCGAATTCATAACATTTGAGTGTCTAAATAATCGTTAACACACGTGTGGTTTGTGTTTTAGGTTTGTCAGAGATTGATATTCTATCATTTATCTTTGATTTCCCTTGTAAAAGTTAAATTGTTCATCGATTTGTGGATTGATAACATTCTCACACAATATACACAAAAATAAGTGTGTGTGTGTGTGTATATATATATATATATATATATATATATATATATATATATGAGTTGTTTTAGCCTGCAGTGTCTGCTCATGATAGGTGTTTTTGCCTCTCTGTGCTGAATTTCATGCATCAGCAGCCCTGTCTTTCTGCTGCCAGATCCACTTGAACACAGAGACGCAAGCAGGCACGGTTGCATGTTCAAAGCTCACACATAAAGCGTACTGTACCAGCGCACATTCATCTGTAAAAATGTATCTTTGACTTTCTGTACTATGCCGAAGCTCATGTGGCCACAGAAAAAAAAATTTTTTCAAACACAAATCCACAAACAAACAAAATGCTGCTTGTTTGCAAAACTCTGGATTTAAAAGCCATCATTAAACTCTTCGTCATGCCTAACTTCCTTTTATTTGTTTCTCTAGCCTGTGATGATGAGTGCTCCGGTTTGTTGATAAGTGATATGGATCGTCTGTATCGTATCATCACTGATGTCACTCTGACCACACCTCTCCCACCACCTTATAAGGTGTTGTACCGCTTTGAGAACATGACAGAGGAGCTCAAGGTAAGCAGACCAACATATAATCAGCGGTCCTGTGCAGAGCCTAACAATCTTTAGAAGAGATTAATTTGATCTGAATCAGGCGTGTAGAAGCGGGAAAACCTCTTAAACCTGCGGCCCTTGAGGCCCAGAGTGACCCACAGCTTGTGTTGCTTAAATAATGAGAACCATTAAAAACCTAGTTACATTTAGCTGTTGTGTTCTTAACAGATACACTTTTCATGAAGTGAGCCATCATATATTTTGAGGTGTAATTCTTACTTTGTGTATTCGTCTCCAATAGGCAAAGCTACCCACGATGTGTCAAAGATTCCACTCTTTAACCTCTTTAACCCTCTTTCTCTGTTAAAGCACATGCTGTCACCTCAGAAAGCTCCAGAAAGATTATTGCAACTGGCCGACTCCAACCTGGGATCACTGGTTGTTGAGATGGACCAGCTACACAGCAGGGTACAAACTATTTTTCTATTCCTTCCACTTTGACTGTAGTTTTTATCTACATTTTCACTCGGTCAGCGAAAGATCAGTGACAGATCAGTTAAAGCAAAAACCGTCAACAGTTTAAACACTTTTATCAGGTCCGTGTTTGAGCCTACGAATGAGAAACTGTTGCAAAGTTATGACGTATTGAGCACCAGCTTTAGCATTCTATGTTTAGATATGCATTTTGTGTAACCAACATTGGTCACATTTCCACCTGCTTCCTATTTTTTTTTATAGCAGAAAGAACAGAAACCAACTTTACAAGCATGGCCTTAGAATTCTGGCACTACGAGTAAAAGCCTTTCTTATGGAACCTTTTCGTGTTGCATATGTGATGGGCAAATAAGAGATATTGTTCCGGAAAGTGATTTTAAAAATGTTTTGCTGCAGCCATGAGTCACTAATTGATGTAAGACATACCAAGTTCAATGTCAATAATATAAGAATTAAGATTCACCAAAGTCGAAACACACTTTTCAAGTAGGAGTTGGTCTAAACATACCAATTGCAGACCAATGACTCTCACATTCTTTCCCTCACATCTGTTATACATGCTCACTAACCTATGCATACACACAAGCAAATTATATGACGCGGCCTTGTCAAAGCTCAACAGTAATCACTTACACTTGCTCCGTTTCTTAAATTAAGTGCATTGGGATGTGGTTTCCATGTCTGTCTAAAATTCATCCATCTTTTGTGTTGCTGGATTTCTTGAGTGTAATATGACATTGTTTTTATTTGTGTCAGTATGTCATTCAGCTTTTCTTTTTTTTTTTTAAACTTTTTTGTTAGTACACAATAATATGGATGGTATGCATGTATTTTGTACATGAATTGTTGTCATCTGTTATTTCTGTTTAGTTTTTTTGTAAGACTTGTAAGACTTCACCCTCCATTTTCATTCCCTGACTGTTTGCAAACAAGTCAGCATGTTTAATTATTAATACTCATTTATTATTTTATTATGTATCTGTGTGCTTGTATAGGCCACTAAAGTTTCTGCTGATGGAGAGCAGGTGGAGGATGATGCTGACAGGATTCACAAACGAGCTGAGGACTTGGAGCAGTTCATCAAGGACACACTGCTGGGAGCTAAAGGTAACAGAAGAAAACCACCTATCCTTCATTGACTGCTTCCAAATTGATTTCATTTGTCATTAGGGTGTGTTTTATTATATTCTCTTTTCTAACTGCAATGGTATATCATTAAAGTACAGGTTTGATGATGATGAAAAAGGAAACTAAATATTAGACTAAAACTAAATATGCATTATGGTTAACATTTAAAGAATGTATTTTAAGTAAAGGGAGAGAAAGAAGAGCTCAAATCCATGTATAATTACCAATACCATAGAGTTGTCCTTTCTAATGACACATTTAGTCTTAGTGCTCAAAACTACCAGAATTTACAACATGAGATACTGCTTTAATACCGTGAAAGGTGAGTGTTTTCAAAGAAAGAGATGACCGAAACTGCTTACTACCTCTTTATTAGCTCACTAATGGGGGGGGAAAAGCTTAAACTCTGTGGCTAATGGGACAACTGCCAAAGCTCTGAGCCAGCTGTTGGTGCCAAGTGCGGCCTAAAATATAGAGGCTGATCCAGCAGACTGCAGCATCACTAACCATGGTGATAAAAGTCACCCAACAAGATAACAGTGTGCAGTAACTCATTTTGCTTTTCTTTTTTCCCCCACTATTTTTTCCCCACTATTTGGCAGCCTGTGTGGCAGATGCACGCAAAACTGTGTTTCTTATGTTGGGTTGAAATGAGCTGTCACTAAACAACCATATCTTTAAACTGTAGTTTTTCTTTTTTTAATGCTATAATCACTTTGTTTAGGCACAAATCCTAATTATTAGTCATCAGAGCGATCGAGTGAATAAGATGTTGATCTCAAAAATCTCTCCACACAACTTTTTTCAAGTTTTAATGTAACTTGAGTTCCTCTTCAATTTATATAAAGTATATATCTGCGTTGATTGTTTTTTTTTTATATAAAAATTGACATTAGAAGGAATCTAAAATTTTGCTTCCCTAATGTTCAACTATGACACTTTCTTTGCTATCCTGATTTTACTTTTCAGACTTCTTGAACATCTTCTGATTTTTGTAAATTCGCATCCATTATGGCTCAAAATAAATTAGTCAATTAGACGTCATGCAAAGAGTCCATGCATATATGTTACAGAGGAAAAGCCTGGTCTGCCAACAAGATCTTTTTTTTTTCTGCAACTCCTGCTGAACCACAAAGTGTTTGTCAGTGGACTTTTTATAAATGTGGTGTCTGTAAACTCCAGTGATCAGGACAATTCTGACTTGCACTTAGACAAAGCAGGTATGGATGTGCTTTTAAGTAGATTATTTCACACACACTAATGTTGTCCCAGATGAAACCGCAGTGCAAATAATTTTGTGGCTTAAGGGAGGAACAGAAACGTACTAAACCAACACATTTGGGCTGGCTGTGATGAAACTGTCCTCTCGTTGTTGTGGCTCCAAGCTCTCTGGCTGTCTGCCGAATCACAGTGCGAATATTGTGTGTGTGTATGTGTGCGTGTGTGTGTTTCTGATTTTCTGAGAGAAGGACTGGGCTCTGGCTCGCTGGATGATTGAGAGTAGCAATTAGAGACTTAATTAGTGGCTATCACAACCACACACGTATACACACCAGATACACGAACACTAATGTCAGTGTGTAAAGTCATACAACTGTGCACACATGCATAACGAGGCAAGAAAATACAGTACACTCCTTTGTGTGCGTGTTTACTAGATGCCGTAATATGATTCCATCCACGTTTTAAGTGTTTAATTGGTTTTTAAATCCTACTGTGTAATTTTATGGTTGGGACGCACACAAATGCACTTACACACACTTGTCAAAAAGCCACAAGCACATAAATACACACTTGTTACAGATGTTCATTAGCCTGATTACTTTACTTATGGCTTTCTCAAATCACTTTTTGCTTACATTTCAAATAAGAGAAAATGCTGCATTGTCACAACCTCTCACACACACTTGCACACTCACACCTACAATAATTCAGACCCAAGTTGGAAATGTATACACATTTCTCCTCCAGTGGTTTGCTCTCTCTCAAACACTCCTCATGAAGTTACAGCAGTGTATTTTACCAGTGAGCCTTGCAATGTAGTTTCCTCGTTGGTTATTTTTCTGATTTCACTACCTTTAATTTGATAAAAGCATGGCAAACTTCCAGCTGCCAAAATCACTGACTTTGAATGATCTTAACACAGATCAGCTGTGTTTGCGTAGTTTTCTTAAGTGCCTGTGTTCAAAGATCAAATATCATGATTTAATCATAATGTTTTCTGAGCCATTAGGATAACGGTCTATTGGTTCAACGTTCTTCCAAAGAACAGAAATTCTGTGGTGTATATTTCAACGTGTACAGAGAGGGTTTGTGCATCCAGCAGCAATTGCTTTTACCCAATGCTGTAAAGCTGGGTTTTGTACCAGTTGCTGCGGAACAGCAAACCATGTTTGATCTGTGTTCATTTTTAGTCGATATACTGTGAGCACAAATATGTGGTTTTGTACTTAATGAATATTTCCTGGACGAAAATATTAGAAGAAAGATTTTGTAACATGTTACAAAATTTACGTTTCATTGGAACTTGAGTTTTTCTTCACAATTCCAATGTGTGGGTATTTTGGCTTCTAATGTAATATTTATACAGCTTGATATTTAGATTAAGCTGAACCATCTAAATATGTGTAATGCCAAGATTTTCAGACATAAGATTTAGTTAGAGCCTTTCCCATTTATATTGATTAGTTCTTTTAGCAGCCAACACTGTTATAGTATACTAATTCTGATTCAGAGTTAAGGCTCGATTTTGCAGAAAAAGTGCATCCAGTGGCAGAAATAAAATGTAAAGTCCACATATATTTTCATCAGTTTGGAATCATGTGAAATCTTCCTCAGACTCCACCAGAGCACAAAATCACATTTTTGTTGTTGTGTGAACAACAGACTTTTCATATATGCTCCTTACCGTACTTTCTTGCTAATATTTGGTGAGGAGGGGGAGGCGCAGGTTATTCAGGTGGTGACAATCATCAAGCTCACAACCAGACAACACTACATCTTATACAATGCTTTAAGACCTGCATGTTTTCCCTTAGTTTGGCCCGATTGTTGTATTGTAAACTAAATTTGATTATTAACTGTGTCTAAATAAAAATTCTAAGTTTGCAAGACAAAGCTTTCTCTTAAGATGAATATGTAAAAAAACAAACAAAACAAAACAAAAAAAACAGTGAAAATCTTGCAAACTATTTACTAACGTAATAATGAACAATTGTCGTAAAATTGTTTTCTGTGATATTATACATTGTCCTCTTCTCATAAACTCAGTGACACCATCTGTCAGAGGACAAAAAGTAAACATATGCAGTGTTTCTAATTGCTTTTATTACTGTAACTACATGCACTGATTCTTCCCATCTTCGGTGTCCTCACAGTAATATTTATTGTGTTTTTGCGTCCAGACCTCCAATCCAAGGCTGCCGAGTTGAACCAGACCCTCTCACGGAAAGACGGAACTCCGGACAAAAGCCTGAGTGAGATGAAGGAAGACATCCAGGCAATGCTAGCTGAGATGAGAAAACGACAGCTTGGAGGAAAGAAAACCATTGCAGAGGAGGAGAAGGAGTATGGGAACACAAAAACAGACATGCACACAACAGAGGTCACGTGTCTTTCTCCCACACACAGCACTGATGGACAAAACCACCATAGTTTGCTTTCAGTACATGCCCATCAAACCTACTGACATTAATTTCTTAAATGACAGACTGAAAACTTTTATGAGTAAATATTTTTTAGACATATTTTTTTGTGTATGAAGTTCTTTTTCATCTCCATTTGTTTTGTTTACATCATCTTAAGAAAAAAGAAAAGTGATACATTTTCCAAAAGTTCCTGTTCAATCTTCCTAAATTATTGGATCGATCAAACAAAAATTCCAGAACATGTTTCCATTCCAAAGATGCACTCTAAATAGTAAAAAAACCACAAAACTCAGTGGCAGCAAAATTGTTAAACATGCAAATAATGTATTTTAAGAAAAAACTTAGACTGCCCTTTCTTTTGTCTACGTGTTTCTTCACATTGTTGCTCTCATTAAGTTTATTTCTTAATGTCACATTTAATTATTATCTTTATAATTTTTTTATCTCTCTTTCTAAAATAAATGTTGTTGAGGAGTTGATGAAAAGTACCACTTGAGGGGCAGAAACGGAGAAGCAAGGATACAAAGAACATGTAGAGATGGATTAAAAGATTAAAAGGGAGAGGAGAATAGCTGATGGAAACTACCAATGGCATGACAGACTTTTCTGTTTGCTGAATGTTGATTATTTGACCTAGCCCTAAGGATACATTTCAAGCAGTGCAGCAGGGAAAGGGCACAAGACCCAACAAATGATTTTATTCAATAGATGAAGATTCAGATTCCAAAGGATTAGACAATCCCTTCTTTTGCTTCCTTTTAATCTGTTTTATTTTTCTTGCCATTTCCATTGGGTATGTTCATTAAAGTTTTATCATATCCAATCATTACCCTCTATATATCTCCAATATGTAAGAAATTATTCTTGAAAATATATTAAATGGAGGATGCTGGTTCCTTGTTGTTCTAATTAATATTTTTAAAGTTGGGAAATAAGTCATCATGGTAAATATGTGTAACAAAAAATATTTAAATGCTGTCAAAGTGAAGTGAAGATCACTGAAGTGTCAATTAAAGTAAATAAAAATATGTGAATTAGCCCACAATTCACAGGCAGGCTCAGGCCTTATAGGGAGAGACTCATATTATTCATATGAGCTGTAATTGCACTGAGAACAGTTGCAAAGCTATGAATTATTAATGAAGTGTATTTAAAAGAAAGCATAATCACAGTTTAAAATTCTTTTGATACTGCATGAAGTATCGGAATAGTTGTACTTTGAACAGGATCTTATATTTGTTGCATTACGTTGAATATTAAGAACATTTGTCTTTGAGGTGTCTTCATGAGACGTATACACTGAAGGCCCCATGATTAGATTCAAGTCATACCACTGAGAATTGATTCATCCCTGATTTATTTGCTCCTGGTATTAATATAGAATGCCATGCTGCATTGTGTATTAACATGTGTTACGTTAGCCGCCGACCCACCCTCAGGCACATCACAAATGCGTATTACGGTTATATTTGAAATGCTTAACAATTCTACAATTCAATTCAGCCTGAGGGATAAATAGAAGAAACTCTCTAGTTCTATGAAGTGATTCTTGCCCTTACCTTTGTGACACGTCAGTTTGAACATGCAGCAGTATGCAGCTACACCATGAATGTCACTGTGTATGTAAATTATCCATCCCCCGCTCTCCCCTTCCAGTCTAGCAGAGGAGTTGTTCCACAAAGTGAAAAGAATGTTTGGTGAGCCCCATCAGGCAACAGAAGACCTGAAAACGGAGGTAATAATAACTTCTTATTAATGCCCTTTTTTTTTTGGCTTAATCCAAGGTGACTAACATTATCTTAATCTCTTTGTTGGATTTCAAAGATTAAAGAGAAGCTAACAGATCATGAAGGGAAGCTCCAGGAGGCTCAAGATCTTCTGCATTCTGCCCAGGGAAAGACGAGGCAGGCTGGATCGCTGGCTGAACAAAACAAAGCCAACATCACAATTCTGGAGGTAAAAGGCAAGCTTTACTAAAACTGCTCACACGAGCACTTCAGTTTTCTACAAAATTGAGAAAAAAATTCTTTCCCAGCTTTTAAGAATACTGACTCTGTTTTCATTTTCTCCTGTTAAAGGGAACCATGCTTTTCATCAACACCATTGAGTTTCTCTTATTTTTATATCAGACTTGACTTCTTCAGAGATAAAAACAACCCCAGTTTTGCCATGAAATTTCCAAATAAGTGGCTTTATGTTGAACAAGACGTTTTCTTGCAGGTTGTAATTTAAGAACAGAAAGTTAAAGCATTGAAGTAAAGCAATCCTGATTCATCTGCTGAACTTTTGCTGCTCAGTGAATAAGGCCAATTTGGCACACCCCATTCACAAACTTCCTCCTCTATATGTGCATTGCACGAGGTTACTGGTTTGCAGTGCACTCAGTGTACTTCTGATATGTGTAGTACCATCCTTTTGAAACATGACCTTAACAAATCCACAAGATGGTGCGTTGTCAAATTCAGGCTGAACAAATAATTTCCTGAAATTACAACGCTGTGAAATGACCTATTAATCTCATAAATTGAATCACATGTTCTCTAAACCTCAGACTGCTTAATCTTATTTTCCTTTTCTGTATTTTGCCTGCGATTTATAATCAAGGACTGCTCAGAGGCAGAATCTGTCCCAACTAGAAATAAAACAAGCTTTTATTTGGAAAATTATGATGCATGTCCTTGTGGTATTATGCAGTGATCTCGCTCACATTTTACCTAATTCTAAAAAGCATTGCATTTAGAGAAAATAAAGACAGACTACACTGTGGTTTGGGGCTCACATTTATATTGTCTATTCACATTCTTGTGTCCTTAATAGAAGGTGTCATTATGTCCTCAAGGTTCCTTTGTTATATTAAAGGGAATCACATTGTGCCATATCTAAGTTCATTTAGTTCATCTATGGAGAAAAAAAACTTCTGTCTGTTCTTTATTAAACAAGAAATCACAAACTTGAATTTTTCAGATCAATACATGCATACTCCAATACTAAACTCATATTTGCAGTATTGTTACAAATCTTCATGCAATATTTATCAGTCTGTATATACTGTGTCTTTAGTTGAAAATGAATGTGCCTTTATTTCAATTTACTACAATACAACATCCGGTGGTGGTCTTTATGGCCTGAAATGTAAAGAAAGAGTATGTATCTCATACTGATTGTTCCCCCTACAGAGAAAGAGGTCCGCAGTCAGTGCAGTGAAACAGGAAGCACAGAAGGTCCTTGGAGAGGGAGAGAATCTTCTTGAGCAGGCAAACCAACTCTCTGACAGCATCAACAAGGAGCTGGAGGTATTAAAAACATTTGAACTCTGGCCAACATTTAAATCTAGTGTTATGAGTACTGGTCCTTCAGAAAGATTTTCTTTCCTCTGTTTTAACTTTCTCCATATTCTCTTAAATTTAAATGATTTTTTTTGTGAAATATATAAGAAGTATTACCATAATTGATAAAGATATTTTCATATGTACCTTTATGACAAGAAATGGCCTCTGGTTTCTATCTGTAGGACTTAGAAGAAATGGGGAGAGAGCTCAATCCTCTTCATGAACAGCTGGATAATAAAGTCCGTCGCCTCACTGATGGCTTGGGTGACGGCAGACTAGCTGGTCGTGTGCTCGATGCAGAGGAACATGCCCAGCAGTTGAATGAATCTGCAGCTATTTTAGATGGGTAAATCAAATATGAACATAATCTGTATATGCATACCACCAGTGTAGCTGTGCCTGCAATGTGAGGCTGGTTTTGTGTGACAGGAGAATATGCTGATACTTCTTATGGTTAGATAAGTGTGTAATATTCAGCTGCTCCTGATTTAAGTTTCTGTCTTTCTGTCATTTCTGCCTGGAAGCTGATTACCTGCAGGTTTTTGTGATTGAACAGAAACAAAAGGACCTCATCACATTGCTCTATCATATTGAAAGTTTTCTTTTTATACATTTTTTAGACTCAGAGATTTTTTTTTATGATATAGAATCAACATCACTGCATTAACGTTTGGGGTCACAAAAAGGAAATCATAAAATTCAGTCATCTTGATTTTTCCAGTGAGAACAGTTAATATCCAGACCTGGATCATTTCAAATTCCTTCACAGCCTCAAGAGAATGTAAATTCAATTAAACAAAGTGAGAACAAATGGTTTATGTGGATTTTTATGTCAACTTGTATTCTTTGTCCTACTGATCTTTTGCAGTATTTTGGCTGAAGCAAAAAATCTCTCCTTCAATGCAACAGCCGCATTCAATGCCTATAGTAACATTAAAGCCAATGTTGATGCGGCAGAGAAAGAAGCAAAGGCAGCCAGGCAGAACGCAAATGAAGCACTGACACTGGTAAGAGTACAATACGCCTTTAAAACGTATCCAAAAAAGATCTTATTTACAAAATACGCATTACTAAAATCTGAAATGTACTTACTGTATATTTATGCTACATGTAATCCATCTAAGATTCAAATACACACAACTAAGCACAACCACTGCAGTTATCCAGACCATGAAAAGTATACTCTCAGCATAGAAGATAATCTGTGCGCCTTGTATGCGGTAACAGTAATGTAAGCTTGTGCTCTCCTTTAGTCATGGCTGAGAGATGAAAGCGCTTCTCTGTCCCTCTTCCTCTTTTTTTTTTTAATCCTGCCTCTTTCATTACAGTATCATGACTACTCACACCTGAAACACATTTTTTCTGGTATACTGTTTAATTTATTCTTTTCCATTGCCTTTTTATTTCTTTACCTCAATTTTTCTTTTTTTTCTTCAGTTGACTTTGTTTCTGTTTCCATTGGTATGAAGTTTGTCTGACCTCCATTTTCTTTTTCCATATTTTTTAATTGATTTTATATGATATAGTTTCCAATTTCCTCTGTCAAATGATTTAATGTTGTATCCTCTTGGCTCTTTGTTTGAATTTCTTAAATTAGAATTGGAGAACTGACCTTTTCACTGCTATGTTGTGATGTAGGCTTTAGGTCCAGAGGTTCCAGTAAAGGAGGCAGCTCAAAGTGCCCTTCAGAAGAGTCAGATACTGCTAAACAAGGCCAAACAGCTTCAAGATGATGTCAAAGGTACTTTTACGTTTATCTAAAAATGCTGCATACTGAACACAAAGGTTTTCTTGAAAATATTAATCTGAATAAGCACCAAGATATTATAAGATATCAAGAAATATATATCAAAATAACTGAAAGTGTTTTAGTTTTGCCAGATTGGTTTGAAAACCTGAAAAACATCTTTTAATTAACAGAAACAAGACTGAACCTATAAATGACCAGTAAAAGTGTGACTGGTACCGGATTAAATTCTACGGTGAACATGCTAGCAAACACATTTCTGTCATCCATCGTGCTGTCTATGCCTTTTCCCATTAGGGAGGAAAAGAGGTTGCCTTAATTATTTCAGAGCTTTGCTTCAAGTCAAACTACTATCTACTTTTTGTGTGTTTCTGTGTAGAAAATGCCCACAGCGTTGCCGGCCTGAAGGGCAGAGTTAAAATGGCAAGAGAGAAAACCAAAGACCTTTTCAAAGCAGTAAATGGAACCATGGAAACGCTCAACGCCATTCCCAATGGTATGACTGCACAATTACACTGTGCGCGTTTGTGTGTGAGCATAGCGGTGGTCACACCTGCACACATGAATGAGAGATAAAAAGAGCAGATCAATACCATTGTGTGGATAAAGGTCAGTTGCTCTGCAGTGATGATGGAAGTGCTAGACTAATGTGATACCAGTGACAAAGCACTTTGTATTTGAGTTTAAATCCCAGTGAGTCATTTTTAAGTAAAACTTTTTTTTCCTGTGATGAGGACATATCAAGACGCACTCCAGATAAATCTATTCCAATGTGACAAGTAGTGAGTAGATTTGGTTAACATGCAGGTTGGAGCTTCAGGTGGTTAAGCTGTTACACAGATGTTATCTGCTAAGGCTCTCATGCAAAGGTGACATCTCGTACTCAATTGTATGAGGGGTTTTTTCAGACAGTAATCTTTATACGGACACTTGAGATTTTTGACATGATACCACTGCTGCTTTAAATTTGAAACCCATCATAGTGTCATGTTCCACTCCAGAGGATGAAAGGACAGCTCTCACACTATACAATGAAGTCTTGCTCTACAATAATAACGAATAATGATTATGCATTCACAGTGCATAATGTGGTATTGCTCATTTTTACAAGCTGTTTTATAGTAATTCAATTTAATTAGCGTGGAAAAAAAAAACATGAAACCCGATTAATTTAAATAAAGGTCAGAAAACAGTCTTTGTGGCTTTCTGAATTCAAATTCTAGCTGGAAGCTGCTCCTACCTCTTCTTTTAATTTTAAAATCCCACCATGGTAGAAATATAGCATCGATGAAAAAATCTGTAATAAACAAAATCATATGTGCAGCACTTTTTAAATATAAAAACGTTCCCTTTAGCTCAGCTTAAAGGTCGTACCGTGAGGGCATACGCAGCAGTTCACCATAAGTATTCTACCACCTTGGTGTTTAAATTTTTTTTGTGTCACATTTTCCAACAGATACAGCTGCTAAGCTTGCATCTACCAAGGCTATAGCAGCTGATGCGAATGCCACGGCCGTCGATGTGCTAGAGCGTCTTGGAGATCTGAACCTGCGCCTCAGAGGCTTGCAGCGCAACTACAGCGAACTGGAGGACACCGTCAATGCAGCCAATCAGATGATCCAGGACCCAGAAAAAAACAGTAACGCGCTTTGTCTTAAAGATCCCTGCTTTCTCATGATATAAGAAACATGAACATAGTAGGATCATGTCATCCAATTTTTTTCATGCTTTAATTGGCAAACGTATAGGCCTCCTTTTCAGCATAGTAAACAATTATTAGTAATGAAAAAGAAAAGTATTTAGAATAATTTGTTTTTAAGACCACTTTAACCACTTTTTACAGTTTTTTCTGACAATGTAGTGTTGATATAATGCAAAAGTAAGACATTACCTAATATTACTTAATAATAATGACAATTTGATCTATAACTGCTGAGTCTCTGGAGACTGTTTTTCAGAGTCACATAAGAGGATGCATTAAACTAAATTGTGATATTTTCTCTCTCTCTTTCTGATTTTTTTCACTCTCCACAGCAATCAGTATGTATATCTTACTTGTTACAAGCCTTCTTAGCTTAGGTGGTGCACCAATACCATGTGGTCACTGCTGTGCCATCTCTGGGGCATTGCAGATTGAAATGAAAGAAAATACATAAAATTTGTTTTTATCAACAACACTTTTAACATGGTTCTTTGGAATTAGTTAATACTTAATATCTGACAATATGAACAATTTTAGCAAAGGTATTGGTGAACCATGCACTAATTCTCTCTTTAATAGCTAAAAAGCAAGCAATAGTTGCTTCTAATACTGCCGTCGCATGAGAGCTCTGTGCACTGCAAATACTCTTCTTTTTTTTGTAGTTTTATTGCTCATCTTTGTATTTTTTTCAGTTTCCGACTTATTTAGCATATAATGTATGAGAGTAAGGTGATTATCTTTACACTAAGCTACACTAATTGTTTGACTCTGGCCGACTTCCATTTTTACAGTCTTTTTCTGTATTTCTCTTTAAGTGATTCTCTTCCCTTCAAGCCTTTGACTTTCACTCAGCTATGATGCATTTTATAGCTTTATGATAATAAAAATAGTTCTCTTGGATGTACCTGTTGTCTTATATTGTACTTATTAAATCTCTCTGTCTACCCACAGTTCATGCTGCAGGCGCTAAGGTGAAGGATTTAGAAGATGAAGCAGACAGATTGTTGGAGAAGCTGCAACCAATCAAAAAGTTGCAGGACAATTTGAGGCGCAACATCTCACAAATCAAAGAACTAATTAACCAGGCCAGGAAACAAGCTAATTCAGTAAGTTTTTAAAATGCACATAAATACACTAGTAAACATTTAAACACAGTTGTGTTCCACAGGTTTGTGCAATGATTTAATTAAAACATTGTTTTACTGATTTTGATTTTTCATTTATTACATGAAGTTTAATAAATGACATAACTGTAATACCATAAATAATGCTTTAATTTAAAGGGTATCACCATGAAACATATGTAGTTCTGCTGTCTTGTGACTTCATAGATGGCAGGGACTAACAATAGGTTTGACACAGTCTATTTTACTGTACTGCTGCATGTTCCGCTGCTAAACAAATCAAAAATGCCTTTCTGGGGTTGTTTTCCAATGCCAAGAAATGGAATATGTCATAAAAGAAAAGTAAAATACAACACCAAAGCTCTAATAAAATATTGTTGATGCAAACATGTGAAACAAAATTTTCCTTATTTGTTTGCAGATTAAAGTATCAGTGTCATCAGGTGGCGATTGTCTCCGCAGTTACCGTCCTGAAATCAGAAAAGGAAGGTACAATACTATCATCCTTCATGTTAAAACAACTATACCTGATAACCTCCTCTTCTACCTGGGATCTGCCAAATATGTAAGTATATGTTATGCTTATTGAAGCTGTTGACACTGAACTAACACAAGTTTGCAGATAAAAATACATATGTATTTTTTAAATCAATAATAAAGCAAACCTATTAGATTTATTTTATCTAAAAAGTCTGAAAACATATGAAATGTGAGGAGACCAATTGTTGGACCTTTATGAGAAAAATATTTTTAAATGTATTAGAAAATTCTATCCCACCAAAAGAATTCAAATTTTGATTTATCTGACCACAAAATAGTTTTTCACATTGCTTTTTAGTCATTCTCACAAAAGATTTGGCCCAGTAGTGTTTATGGATCACATTTGCGTACATCTTCTTTTCATGACAGAACTTAACTTGTAATGAAGTGAACTGACTTGATGTCTGGATGTCTGCATGTGCAGTGAATTTCAGGACAGAGTCTTTCCTGTTATTCATGCAGTGTCACCTGAAGACCTAAACATCACAAGCAAATGATAGTATATTTATCTGTCTCAAGAGTCTCCAAATCTTTGCAATATTCAATAATCTAAACATACAAATCGGTCGCAACAAGGCACAATTTCTTAATGAGCAACAATTTTCAGAAAGTTGTATTTGCGAGAGATTCTCCCTCCCTGGGGTGATCTTTGTGTACTTTGTGACTTGTTGATTAACACATTCCTATTAGCTGTTTTAGGAAGAGTTAACTTTTTTTTTTACCCTGTCTGACCTTTGAGACATTTTCCTGCCACCAAATTCAAGATGTGCCATTTTTCATACAATTGAAAAGGCTTGCTTTCAAAAGTTTTGTTCTATGTGCTGATTTCTGAATAAAATATTGTTTTAGAATATTCGCAAATAATTGCTTTGAAAACTAGCCAAAATATTCCTTTGAGAAAGGATGGAATAGTAAAACAGTGATCCTTCAGGCCATTAGATACTTAAAGGTAAATTTACTCTCATTAAGTTGTAAAGACGGGGAATGATCTGGGGGAAGTTGGTCTAGTTTTGCATATTCTTTTTGTAATGTTTTGTATTGATGCATTAATCTTATTTAGCATCTAAATACAAAATGTATCATACTTTAGAAGGGTCATGCAAATCCACACGGACGGAAGGAAACCCCAAAATTTCACACTGAAACTAGCGCACAGCCTACACATACTCCCAGAGTGATTTGCCTGATATGAGAATAATTCAT
>JABUIW010000152.1:11147779-11191961 GCA_013363375.1 Menidia beryllina | reverse complement strand
TTTTTTTTATTTAACCAGAGTTAGTTTTGAAATCCCTTTACAATTTTCTACATCGTTAGAATTCTAAAATTCTTAAAACAAAGATTTTTTTTTGCAGAATCTTGTTCCAAAGGTTCTCTTTCATATTTATAGCATACACATTGGCATAAAGGTGTGTTTAATGCCCTCTAGTTGAGATTTGTGTGGTGTACTGAGTGGCTTGCATAACTTGAATGACTTAAAACTTACGTGTGACCTTTTTATATATGGGAAAATATAACAAAACAGACATTTACATTGCACATTAAAGTCAGGCTTAGAGGTGTAGTTACATTGCTGTTACTATCCTCACAGCAGAGGATTAGTTTGGAAATGCCACACTTGATTTATCGGATCTTTTTTCTATTAAAGGCCACAGATTTTAGGCGCTCTATTCATTTCATGGAAATGTGAAACTGAATTCTTTGAGTACTGATTTATTGTCTCTCAGAGAAAACCTGCTTGTGATGCAGCGTTTATATTTGCTTTCAGGATTGCGCAGTTAATTGTTTTTCCATGTGGGGAAAACGATATACGACTTGTTTTATTATTATATAGTGTGGAACACACATGCACATCATATGTTGAGGAAATGCTCCGAGGTTCAGTTTGTTTCAGATTCTAACAAAATATTTCTGTGCATCATTAACATATACAAAATTGTATCTATTTTCATATCAACCTAAAGAGTAAAGCATTCAAATGGAAAAATACTATTTTTCCTTAGATTGTTCCATATTTCTATGTTATATCTGAATTTTTCAAACAGTTTATTGATAATGTTTCTTCAATCTGTCACAGGTTGATTTCCTGGCTTTGGAGATGCGAAAAGGGAAAGTGAATTTCCTCTGGGATGTGGGTTCAGGTGTGGGAAGAGTAGAATATCCCCATCACACCATCCATGATGGGAACTGGCATCGGATAGAGGCCTCTCGGTAGGAGCTTTGAGCATAGGCACCCTTGTTTCTCTGACACATCCATAAAAAATTAAAGCCCCAATGATGCCTATATTATTAAATGAACCAATCTCTCACTGTAGACAAAGGTAGGTCAGTTGATAAAAACCTTGGTTCCTTCTTAGCATTTCATGTGTTTAGTTTTGACTGCCTGATAGCACATTTTATAAAATAACCTGTATTTTTTTCTTTTCCAAAATTCAGACATCATTTAACAAACAAAAGAAAATTGTAAGAGCAAAGATAAACCACCAGTAACCACAGGGCATTGTCTTACTCATGCTAGAGTGGAAAACACGCCATTGCACATGGGAAATCTAGAGGTTTGCAGCCTTGTCAGCCTGTGGCACATCATTACAAAGATACACAGTTACCCTTTTTTTCTCTTTGTAAGCTGCAGTGTTGTTATATACACACCATCCAGCACAAGACCCATTCAGACAAGGGTGGTTTCTCACCTGCTCCATGCATTTTCAATCTTAGTTTTCCCAAAGGTGTGTACCTTTGGGATCACAAAGGCTATCAGTCTTTAAAATGATCCCTTACATAATCCAGAAATGCTATTTCTGTCTTAAAATCCAACTCCAAGAGAGGTGGTTCATTTCAATTTGCAGCTCAGAGGCTCTGTAGCAACAAACCAGTCCCATACTATGTTTGTAATAATCTTTAGTACTGAGAGATCTTAAACATAGATTACAAGTGACTGTAATGTCTTGTCAAAGTCATTGTCCTCAAGGATGAACAAAATAGCTATCGTCAAACATCACACCCTTTCTTACTCTCTCCATCTACAGTAACGGTCTGAATGGCAGCATATCAGTATATCCTCTAGAAGGCTCAATGGCTGGCATGCTGCCAACACCAGCTAGTGCCAATTCACCAACAGCGTACACCATTTTGGATGTCGATCAGAACGCCTACCTGTTTGTGGGAGGAATATTTGGCACTGTCAAGGTATTGATCTGTGAAAAACATTATAAACCTGTCTGTTTTCTTCTTTTGTAACTTTTTAATTTTGTCGTTTAGAAAGCAGAGGCAGTAAGAACATCAACATTCACAGGTTGCATGGGAGAGACTTTCTTGGATGGTAAACCTATTGGACTGTGGAATTACAGAGACAGACAGGGAGACTGTAAGGGCTGCGTGGTCAGGTATCCAACCAGAATGTCCTTATTTTCCATTTTATTCTATCTTTGTAATTTATAGTTAATTTTGAATATCATATTACAGCATATTATCGTCTTCGATACTATTAGTTCTGTAGTTCCTTGAATAGAAAATAGATCTGTATGTTTTCATATTTGTTTAGATGCCTCAATGTTTCATTGGTAAGTGGATGGGAACAATTTTTTTTCTTTTTTTAAAATAATTGTTTATGCTCTTGTAGCCCTCAGCGTACGGACGGTGAGGGTACGGTTCAGCTGGATGGTGAAGGTTATGCTGCAGTTGGGCGGCCTACCCGATGGAACCCAAATGTTTCCACCATCACATTCAAGTTCCGCACTTTCTCCTCTGATGCTTTGCTCATGTATCTCGCCACTGATGACATGGTACGTGTGCCATACACCTAAATGATGACGATGATTAATATAAAACTCTGATTATGACAGGTGTAAGGACCGGGAGTGTTGACTCAAATTAGTATTGTGCTGGACATCCGTTACATTGCGATGCTCATTTACCAATTTCACTAAAACCGATACTTATTATGTATAGTTGGTCATATAAAAAAAAAAAATCCCAAAGAAAAGTATAAATTCCAGAAAAGTCCATTGTAAGAAAACATTTTAAAGCTGAAATGTAGGCCCATGTTATCTTCTTAATGTTGCATTATGAAAGCCTGAGCAGTTTATTGTACTCATGCATTTATCGGAACTAAAATGTACGTACCTCACAGCATGTAGTTTCTCCATGTTGCACTTTACAGAAGGATTTCATGTCCCTGGAGCTGTCAGGAGGAATGGTAAAGTTCAACTTCGACCTTGGATCTGGAGTTGGCAGTGCCATATCAGCCATCCGGCACAATGATGGGCGCTGGAAAGCCCTCACCATGTCAAGGAACAAGAAACAAGGTAAATGCAAAAACAAAGCAATGTACCAATAGTCTATAGTTTTATGTTTCAATTAATGCAGAAATATAATAAAGCAGGAGAAGTTCATTTTCATCCACATGCTCCCTTTGCTTCATGTCTTTACAAAGCCACTGTGACTGTAGTGGACATTGACGGCAGTGCTGAAGAAAAGATTGTGGCCACATCTCAAGGTTCAGCTACTGGTCTGAACCTGAGGGAAAACCAAAGTATCTATTTTGGTGGAGTGCCAACAATTGGAAACTACAGGTATACAAATTAATGAAGAATGCATACAATGTATACAGTAATTGGACTAAATTATCTTCCTTTTTTGTCTTATGTGGAGTGTTTTCAAAAGTAATAGACTGAGTCTATGACCATTCTATAGGAGGTTGTGTTTTTATTGAATGTAATCATTCCTTTGTGAAAAACATTGGCTTTACATGAATCATTAATTGAAGAGTTGATCTGAAGAGTGCTAATGCACATTATATTTTGTTTTAACAGCATGGCTGCCAGGTAAATATAAAATAATACATTGATTTATTTTTTTAAACACATGCTTAAAAAAAATATATAAATGTTTATTTTAAATCTATCACTGCACGATACTAGCCATGCTGATAATGCTGCACAGCCCATTGTGAATGTGCACATTTTCTTGGCTTGCAAAAGAAGACTCTTGCTTGATCATGTAGCAGCTGAAAATCTTTCTTGCTGTCCTGTCAGTCTTCTGAATTTGATGTTTATACAGAGTCATTTTGACCACACTTTAACCCAAGAATGTTAAAGATTTTGCTGAGGCTAAAAAATAAAGCCTTAGCAGGATAATAAAACCAAGATTTGTAACAAGCTAATGGAGAGTTTATAATCTTTTAACTTTTCACTCTTGAATACTTTGTCTTCTTTTCAGTGTTTGACACCACAAATCAAAATGGATCATTTCAAAGTAATACATATAAATCCCACACATAGTAGCACATTCAGATTGTACCTGTTTGTGTCCACGGTCCTTCTAGAATTATGATGTAATATTTTCAGTGCTGTTGTAATCCAGCTGTTTTCCTGTGTAGCTTTGCTGCAAAGACACCAAAAAGTCAATATTTCAGCAATGAATATTTTTTATTAAAAACTTGGCATTTTCTTTACAGGTCAGAGGTAACTCTGAAAAGATATGCAGGCTGTCTCCGAGAGATAGAAGTTTCCAGAACTCCATATAATCTTCTCAGCAGCTCGGATTATACAGGGGTCACTAAAGGATGCAATGTGGAGGTATGGATGTACTGAACATCTAGTTGTCAACTCCACAAAGATGCTTGGATGGCTTTACAGAGGCATGTTTTTATTTTATTTTTTTATTTATCTCTTTATTTTTTGGAGACAAGTTGAATATCTGGGCACATTATATTGACATTGCTGTCATAAGACAGCATTTTCATGGAGGTATATGTGAGTAGGAAAGGGTAAATAGTTTGAGTAAATTTGAAAAACATGGAATTAACATACAGAAATGGGTTTATAAAGGCCTTGACATGTTTTAATTGCATGACCTCCCTCATGCTGACCCAGTCTTGACCCGGTATCTTAAATGATTTTTCAGTCAAGTGTGCTGCTTTCAATTGTCATTCACTCTGTCGCTGTTAACATTCAGTATTCATGCAGAAAGGTTGAAAGCTCTGAAAGGTAAAGATTGATTTAAGCAGTGCACTTATCACATTCAGTCAACTGGATGTAATAATCATTTATTTCCTGACATACAATATACAATTTTTTTTCTGAATGTACTGTGTTTTTTGTGGAATTTTTCTATTAATGCACTGCATTCACAATGAACTATATACACCAGGACTATTCATGCATGCAAAGATGTAGCCCACCTCAGACTGTGAAGATCTTAGAGAATTATAATGGCAGTGGTTTGTTTAGATGTTCAAGTTTTTCCATTGCATGTGTGAATGTTTCATGTATCGGATATGTTGTGGAGACATTCATTTCTAAAAGTCACCATGTCTTCAGTGGCGAGATTCATATGTCACACAGAATTACTTCTTTTATTTTTCAATTACTTAAACTAATTGCTTCTAAGGGAAGTAATTAAAATAAAGTAATTAGTTATACCAGTCAAATGATTTGTAAGTTGATAACCACTTTTGATAGATACTACAAAAATGATAATACCTACAATTGTGTTCTCTTAATTTTTCATCAAACCTTGGCTTCATTGAAATAACCATATAAAAGTAATCAAAGCGTTTCTCTGTTTTGTTTTGGGTTTTTTTACTTTCCCAGATGCTTATTTACTTATTATTGTGCAGGTTGAATGCAGGTTAAACAATTAATGAAAATATTTCATCTATCTCACAGAACCTGTACACAGTCAGTTTTTCTAAACCAGGATACATGGAACTGAGAGGACTCTCACTTGCGGTCAGCACTGAGATCAGCCTGTCATTCAGCACTCTGGCAGACACCGGAACCATACTATTGGCAGTGGGCGGAACTTCACCCCTCAACCTGCAGGTAGTTTTCTGGGAAAATCTAAAGTAAATTTTCTCTTTTGGTGGGGGGGTTCTATAAAATTGTGGAATTCCTGGATACTAAATCATTTAAACCAGTACATGAGCTGGGATAGGCTCCTGCCCCCCCTCGACCCTGTTGGGGATAAGCGGTATAGAAGGTGTAGAAATTGGATGAATGGAAACAGGAACCTATATGAACCTCAAAACCTTTTAGTTTGAATATAGCAGACATTTTTCATGCACATGCAATTGCTGAAAACAGGCATGTAATTAACCGATGCCTTTATTAGTAGAGCTGTTTTCATACAGCTGAAAAACTGAGGACACTCCAGTTCACGTGGTTCACACTTGGAAAAAACACATTTTTATGTTTGTCCCTTTTAAAAATATATTCTGGGAAACTTTTGCAGGATTGAAAAATTATATAGAAACATTATAAATCGAGGCGAGCCTCAAATTTACGTTTCCAACGATAAAATAAAAAACCAACACTGTCTTACACAGGTCCACAACTCAAAAGCCCCAAGCTCTAAGAGGAGACGAAGACAATCGGGACAGGTGGGTAAACACACACTAATGTGCAGCCAAATACTAAACTTCCGTTCCTTAAGTGACAGTTATATAAGTGCATATTAATGAGATTTGCATTTGTTGGCATGTTGACTAATTGGATTGTGTGTTATCCAAAATGCCTACCCCAGGTGATGCCAATTCACATCTGCACAAAGACACCTACACTTTAGGAGATATAATTGCTGTCCACTGCACGGTGGCGATCTAAGGATTCAGCTGACTTTGCCAACACACATATACAATATCACAAAAACCTTTTCTCTAAGTGAATTAAGTTTCCATGAGTGCATATTAATGAGATTTGACTCTTTTGGCTTCTATAGTGATTAGATTGTTTCATAGCCAAAAACACCCCTGTTTGTCCATGCATGAAATGACACACATCAATAATTTTACTTTCAAGTTTCAGCACACAAGTAAATGTGAAAACAAAAAGGGATCATAGGCTATCACTGAAGGTATATTTTTATACTTCTTTGTGTCTGTGTTTATATGCATGGTTCTAAAATAATGTACAGTGTGTGTGGAAATCTCTCACTGATGGAAGCACACACTGTTTTGAATCTATGAGTGTGTATGTGAAGAGAGGGAGGACAGAGGGTTACGCAGGGCTTATCCATCATCACTGGTTGTTGGGCGCATAAATCTATTTTTACTAACTATGCTGGCAGGTACGGCGTGTGTGTCTGTGTAGAAAGGTGAAGCGAGGTTAAAAACACCATCAACTCAATGTGGCCCTGACTAATGGCTGCTTTAGAGAGGGACAGAGAGTAGGGGCCGTGGAAAGAGGGTGAATATAGGAGGAATAGAGTAGGGAGATTTAGAGGTGAAAGGAAGGATGGAGAGGAAAGATTAGATATGCAAAGATAGTCTATGACAAAGGGGAAAGTAAAAAAATGAAGACATCGTGGACACAGCAGGGATTAAGGAGACTGAAACCAAATTGAGAGAAAAGATGTAAAAATATGAATATGGAAAAGATTTGTCTTCCATATTTGTAAAAAAATGTACTCACCACACTATCTGCTAGAAATTATGGTCAGAGTTAAGGGACATATGAGAGATTTTCAACTCTGACTTGAACATTTATACTCAATGATTATCCAGACTAATTAGTGATGAGATTAAGCCTGTAAATTGAGGGATTATAATGTTGAAGATGTATTAAGTACTTCTAAGATGGGACTTTTTTCTTATTTTTGATATCGGAAGAAAGATATTGCTTAAATGCACTTAAATACAATACTTAATAATCAATACACTAGTATAAAATGACAAAACATATTATATTATCTATCTAGAATATTGCAGGAATGTTAACCATGAATTTTTAGAAATTGATACAGAAACCTGATGAATGTATTGATTCATGACTCAAGAATGACATTGAGGGCCATGTAGATTTTACTTTTTCTCTGTAGTTAAGTAGTTCTATCTTGATGCTTCTTGCAGAGTAGTGGCATAAAAACCATCATATATCGTTTCAAGTTACATCACAACCTTTTTATGGTTAACAAAAGATTAGGCACTGATACAGAGTAGACTTGGGTAATTGAATTCAGTTATCTTGTGGCAATCGTATCATATGATATGGATAAAAAAAACCTTGTTCCTTAGGCTGCCATTTGTTTGCAGCTCTCTGGCTGTTTTTGCAAATGAAATAACTGAAATCAGAAAATGTTTTAAGAAATTGTTACAAAAACCAGTGCTCTGTGTCATACATGTGATAGCTTAACCTGCAGGACTTGATCTGCGGTCTATATACAGTTATGTTAGAATGAAATTTAAATGTGAAATATGTAATTCAGAAAATTGTATACATTGAATACAAGTTTTGGTTCTGCCCTGCAGTGGGTTTTTGAAAGTATGCTAGGCCCATAGTCCTTTTATTTCCCTTTATGTGTGTGTGTTTTCTTAACTGAATTCATTTTTATGAGTCAGTGCATCTGTGATGGTATGCCTTTGTCGGCATGTTTGACATGTGTCTGTGGATGTGTGTGTGCTTTTGGATTTATGTTTTAGTGTGAGATGGTGCAGGCAGAGCCATGTTGTAGCTACATCTCGGTTCAATTTGTCCCCGACCTCAAATTGAAATTCCATTTTCAGGTGGTAAATTGTCTCCCACTTCGCCCTCTGGCACACAGTGAATTAAAATTCAAATTAGCCTGACCCTGCAACACTGCTCTCTAGCACCTCTGTGACTGTCTCACTCTTTCTCTCCCCATCTCTGTCTCACCGTTTTGCTCTCTGCCCTCTCATCTCTTCTCCCTGTTATCCTCTCCTCTCTGTTCTTCTCATCTGATCCTTTCCTCCCTGTTCTCAACTGCCTTCCTTATTTCCATTTCCTCCCCATACATGCCATTTCTCACCAAAGTTTTCCTTTTTTGATGTTATCTTTATTAAATCTTGTGTTCTTTTTTGTAATTCTCCTTCTCCACTCCCTCTGACATTCGCCCATATAATGCAGAGTATAATACAAGTCATTCCAGACAGCTATATATTTTTATGGCTAAGCTGCTGTAAAGATTCAGTTAAAAGTGGAGTGTGTATGTGTAAATCCTCGTTTACAGTACGACGTGAGGCAGATGGCAGCTACCAGTAACTACAAATGACCTTTCATTCGGCTGTTGAAATTCTGGGGCTTGTATTGCTTTTTTATTTTATGGCTCTGGACAGCTCTTGCGGTTGTGGTGGGGAGGGAAAGGCCTGTTAACTGGATGGATAGTTTACCATTTTGAAAGGAACAATTATTGTATTTTGTCAGCTCCGAGCTCTCTGTACTCAAACGTTTAAGTTCACATTCAGGGGGTTTC
Source organism: Menidia beryllina (assembly GCA_013363375.1). Taxonomy (NCBI): domain Eukaryota; kingdom Metazoa; phylum Chordata; class Actinopteri; order Atheriniformes; family Atherinopsidae; genus Menidia; species Menidia beryllina. The sequence continues at coordinate 11,183,010 of JABUIW010000152.1, read as the reverse complement.
TGTAAAGGAATCTTTAGTATAATTTTTTCTAACCTGCTGGTAGTGCCACTGAGCATAGTCATGTCAAAATGTTCTTTTTTCCATCCTGTTAACTCACTAAAATGTCTTCAACTCCGGCAGCCCTACATGTCAGTCATGCTGAACAAAGGCTCCCTCGAAGTATCTATATTTACGGGCAACCACAATTCCTACAATGTCATAAGACACCCAGAGCAAGGGGTACTGAATGATGGCAGAGAGCACTCACTGCGCATAGAGAGGCTTCCTGGAAGGTTAGTGTTTGGAGATTTCTTCAGACTATATGTACTCTCTGCTGCAGTTTTTTTTTTTTACCCTTCAAAGTGGTAACATTCAAAATAATATTTTCTTGTCTCTGTGTTCAAATAGATATTTTGCAGTCCAGGTGGATGAGGAGGCAAAGAGTAAGGCAGCGCTTCCCAATGACCAGCCAATCAGCCTGCACCGCATCTTCCTTGGTGGTATTCCCGCAGATGTGGAGCAGACAACCAACAGGGCAAACATCCCATTCCAAGGATGCATATGGAACTTGATGGTCAATGCTATGTAAGCTTTTTTTCACATTTGTGGTCAATTGGATACCAAAGAGGCAAAGTTGGTCATTTTTTATATTTTTATATATGCAGGCAGTAATTGGAGATTTGATGCAGACGTCTTTAGACGTGAAATGGAACTAGTGGTTTGTTTTGAATTGTCCATTTGTAATCTCTCTTTCCCTCACGTGTCTACACATTGTACCTTAAAACCAAAGTCTGGTCACTATTTGGTTGACAGCATTTGTCTAAATTCAAAGAGCAATTTTAAGCAGACTAACATTTTTACCTCAACAGTACTTTAACACAGCAGTTGGTGAGGTCACTTTCATTTTAATATTTATTTCCAACGGGGGACATCAGGACTCAGTTGGACATCATACACTGCTTGGTTAAAGGGCAGCTAATAAGATTGTAAGAGGTCAATGATGGCCATATTGATGATGATAAACCAGTGTTTATCGCTCCTGAAGGGCAGTAATAGAGCTGTTCAGCATCATACACACACTCATAACTCAAACTACTGCCCCTCATCTTTCATGTATTTGTTTATGTGTGTATGTCACTCACCTATCATCCTCTCTCCTCTTTAACTTCTCTGTAACATTTTGATGTTTTTCCTGGAGTTGCTCTTAAAGCACCTTTCATGAATAAATTGTTCACTTAAAATAGCACATTATGATCCACGTGTAATATGAGTTTTAATAATAGCCCACATTTTGTGGAGTTATTTTACTTAAGTAGTCATATATTCTTGCCAAATGCAGTCTATCAGCCAGTATCGGGTCACTTTTTCATTCTTCTTTTTGTGGATTTGGTGAAATCATAATCTTACCGCCCATTCATCTCTTAGTTTGTCAGATTTCTCCCAGCCCATTACCTTTGAAAATGCTGAAATCGGCCAATGCCCCAACCTTGCCCCACTGCCACCTCCACCTCTCCTACCAGAGGAAGAGGAGGATCATAAGAAGCCAGTTGGTCGTCTCCCAGCTACTGTCACGTCACCACCTGCCCCAGATGCTGTAAGTGGCTTAAATGAACACTCCAAATAAACTGCAAAACATACATTTCATTTTTTCATTTTTTTTCCTTTGTCATTTTACAATGCAGCACAATATTAGATCAATATAGTGAATAATAAAAATTAGACCAGAGGTTCCAGAAGTGCTGTATGATTAAAGTAATTCATTTTCTTGTAGGACATGTAATTTGAGCTCTTCACAAAAAAAGTATCTGGAAGTGAATATATTTATGTTTAAAAAATAATATACATAAACATTTCAGTAAGGGCACAGATGCTCTAAAACATTATCTTATTCCTTTACTGAGAACTAGGAAAGTTCACTAACACACACAAGCAGAAAAATATAAGATAACTTGCACAAACAAGTCCCTATTTCTCTGTGAAATGCAGCCATGGGCCTGCTGTGCTAGCTTAGCAATTTATCACACAGCACTTGTACAGCCCATTAACTCTTCTTTATAGTCCCTTTAGCCTTGAGTCACTAAACTCCACCTCTGGCAGCTTGTCATACAGTGCAGTGCCATGGCACTATGCTAGGCTAACTGTGCATGCCATTTATGCTTTATGAGCACATAGAAGCCAAACACTCTGAACTAACATTTAGCCACTATGCTAAGAAGCTGGCAAGGACTGAGTTATTCATTTCATACTCGCTGGGATAGATCCGCATTTCACATATTTAATATATGTCTTAGTCATAGGTTATCAGTTACATACTTAGCTGTTAAAAACACCTCTCAAGGGAGATTTATCTTGCAGCACACAGCCATTTCAGCAATAACTCTGTGGTTTTTTGTTTTATGGGCTATAAGCTTTGTCTGCTTTATGATATAGCCAGCATGCAGTGAAGAGCCATAGCTCTGAGTCTCCATTTAAAATTAAGTAGTAGTTCCTGAAGTAAATTGTCTTTAGAATTCATGTTTTTTATGGTCATACTTTGTATAATAAACAGGTTGGATGAAAGTTATTTGTAAAAAAGACTTGACAGTAAAATTTAACTTCAGCGTATCAGATTAGTTGGATTCTTTTCTTTTTAGATGTGTATTTCCTTGCTTTTGTGCTAACAGCTCTGAGCAGAGTTTTTTTTAATACCTTGATGCCATCTAAACAAAAAATTTTTTTGAAAAAATTGTTTCTTTCTAGGATCTTGAGATGAGAATCTCAACCTGAGCTGAGCTCCACACACTTGCTGAAATTACCTTCTAATAAGCATTTAATGTTTATTTTCAGAATCTAAACATAATCTCAAAATAAATAATTTGACAGAGAATACTTTTAGGCTTGTTTATCTCTTACTTATCTTTTATAACATCTCAAGTAGTAAATGATCTGTATAGTCACGCAACAGGAAGAAAAACATAGTTACCATAGTACTGAAACCCAACATCACTAATTCATCAACAAGTGTATTTTCAATTGGTGATGTAAAAATGCAACTGTTTTTTGTTTTGTTTTTTTGGAAATGACTTATTTTCTGAAGTGCACAGGGAAGCTGCTGAATTGCACATTTTGCTGTCTGTGCTCACTGTAATGAGCTCCATGACCTTTCTTCTGCGACACTATGGCCTGCATGTCGCTGTTTGTGCTCATCCTCAAAGCTATTGCCACTCTGGCTCTGTGGCTGCCACTGATCTGCTTCCTTCCTATGCTTTTACTGCTGACTACAGGAGGCTACGCCCTCTGCTCCACCTGCTGCCACACCAACTGCCCCTGCTGCTGAAGCCCCACCCACTGCTAGGTTGGATCCTAGCACAGACTTGGTATACAACACACAAAGTGATAAGACAAAAATGAACTTTTTTCCATTTATTTCCCATAAACAAATCGATCATTTATTCAAACCTAAAAAAAGATAACAATTTTGTTTGTTATTAATTTCTATCATGGCTTTAGATTGGTCTACTTCATTCAATTAGTATATTTGGTGTTTTTCAACAAGTCACATGGGGCATCATGTCATGTGGCTCACTGATTCTTACATCAGAAAAATATTTTTTCATGAAACTAAGCCTTTTTATAATATATTTTTGTTCCTTTATTTCATTGTTTAAGAAAAAAATAGTTATGATCAGACACCAAACTATAGCTTTCCATCATAGACCCATTTCACATTTTTTATGTTGACTGAAACTGGTTGTGACTGAATGGATTTGGGTTACAAGGGGTTAAGTACTTCTCCCACGAGTCCTTGACTATTGTTTTAGCTCTAAAAGGTCACTCAGCACATCCACTTTCTTCAGGTAGTTTACATTACTTTGTGCCCTTTAAGGCATATTTAGCAGAAACTGGAAAAGCTTGAGTTGTATTTAGTTCAAAGTGTTTTCAATCCAAAATTTAGATAGAAATGTGAAATGATGTAGCGACCAGAGACTGAATGACCAGTTAAACTCCCAATATTCTTAGTAAAGATGAGTTGCTTTTATGATATAAAATAAATTTGAATGGGCAGGGGTTGGTTATTTAAACAGTTGTCACTAAATCTGAGCCCAAAAACTTTTTCCCCCAAAAACCTGATGTACAAGAAGTCTTGTAGAGTTCCTAGCTCTCTGAAGGAAGACGACTCTTACGAACATCAACACAATGCTGAATAAACAACTTCTGATTCTATTGGTGTGACCTCCAAAGAAAGACATGAATGTAAAACCGTCATCCTATTGTTAGCTTAATGGAAAGATGAAGAAGGGATGAGAAAAAGGATGAAAGAGGAGAGCAGACATAACAAGGTAGGGAGGAAAAAAGGTGCAGCTTTGGAGGAAGGGGATAGAAAAAAATGGAAGTCTTTTGGAGCAGAGCGGCACTTGCCTTTTGTTGGCTTAATGGAAAGACGAAGGAGAAGCAGCCAGAGAAAATGAAAGGAGAGGAAAGGAACGGGCTTCTGAACAAGTGACGTCTCCCTTTTGTTAGATAGGGAGAGCACAGTGAATATGGGGACAGACTGTGATAAGAGGTGAGTGTCAGCTGTAACAATGCAAGGTCACAGACTGGGGAATGTCTTCACTTGAAAGGAAACAAGAGAGAATTGGAGACACATACATTCAAACACTTGCTTGTCTAAGGTCCCTTCTCTTTCGCGGACTTTGTCGCACAGTATCACAGGAGGTATATCAAAGCATACGTAATGGAACAGACAACGTACAGACGAAATGTAGAATGATTTGAGAGAAAAACAGTTTTGTTGATTAACTAAAAAGGAAAGATTGGAACAGAGGTGATGGAAACAACCACTGAAGCACAGAGGAGTCACAGAGGAGTCTGATTATGAAAGGAAAACTGTTTCGAAGACGTAAAGGAAGTGGACTTCTGTCTGTGAAAAATTTTATATGAAAGGGACAAGTGGAAACACGAAAACCGGGAATGAGTGGGTAGAAAATGGAGAGGAAAAATGGGTAAAAAACATGACAATCAGTACAATTTATAGAGAGAAATCAACAACAACCAGGAGAGGATGAAGGGCCAAAATAAGAAAAGCAAGAAGTACTGTGGTGGAACATGAGTGTTCTACTGTAGCAGTAATAACAAAGGTGGAAAGGAAATCCAGGTAAAGGAAAGTGAGCAAAGGAACAATCAGTCGAGGAAAGAGAAACCTTTGAGTAAGAAGAAATGAGGATGAGTAAAACATTAAAGAAACAAACAGGAAAAAAACAAACCAGAGTTGAGAAGAAAGTACCATAAATGGAAAAGTGGAGCTGAGCAGAACACAAAAGATGAGAGTAGGCATGAAAATATGTGGAAATATGAGATGAAAGACAAGATGAGAATAAAGGATCAGAGATGGAAAAAGTAGTGGCAGATGGCTGGACAGGAGGACGGCGTGAAATGAGACAACTTGGACAAGGAAAAGAGGGCGGGAGGAGAAAGCCGAGACAAGAAGAGAGTAGAAATTTCAGATAAAGGGAAGAAGAAAGTTGAATGAAATCACAAATGTGTTACAACAGTGACACATAGTGGTCATTTGCTTAACTGCACTCTGAGGAAAGTGAATTAGTTCAATATCAATTTAATGGAAAATACTTAATAGTTTAGCAATATTATAGAAAAAAGCCATTTAAAAGAATGTAGACTGTGAGATTGATATCTGATATTTAGTACAAAACAATTAAGGTTCAGAATACCAATTAATTATATTTTTAGATATACATTTTCATTTTGAGTCTTTTAGCTTAAATATTTTTACATGCACTAAAAATTGAAAGTGTAATTTTCTTGAACTTTGAAGATAAAGCACTGAGTTATTTTGGGCTCTACAAAAAAATCTTAGTGAATTTAAAAGAAAAAAAAAGTAAAAGCGTTTGGATATGTCGACCCCTCGGGTACTAGCAGATCAGAAACAGGAACCCTATTACCGTGATTGGCATGAGTTATGCCTGGGTGGTCAAGCTTCCCTGTGACTAAAGGAAGTGGGAGCAGTGTGGGGAGACCCTGTCATTGGAGCTGACATGTTATCTCCAATTTCTAGGATTCATGTGCATCAGCTGTGGCCCCGACAGCACTTGAGAAGGCTTTCCAGTTTGGACTGACCAGGAACAGCCACATGAGCTTCGCTTTTGATGACACCAAAGTCAGAGAAAGGTTAGACTGAAGTAAATGGTCATCAACTTGTTCTGTTATTTTAACTTTTTAATGTACTGTAGATTGAACAATACTACTTACATGAGTGGAAACCTGTAAAATACATCCAGTCTGGTTTCTGACAATATCCAATACAGACAGTGTAACACTGTAGCAATATATAGAATATACCCTTAAATTTGTTCTTGCTTCAAATTACAGCTTAAGATATCCATTTATGGCCACATTTTATTACAATTAATATTTTCCTTACCTGAATATTTTCTACGTTTTGAAGTAGATATAACACATAGTTTTTTATGAAAAGTACAAACTATGATCGTTTAACCATGTGTGAAGCTTCTGCTGACTTTCCTAATCTGCAAGCCCAGGAAGCAACCGTCTTCCATATTACAGGAAATAAAACTTAAGTCGGTTGGTTACTTGTTGAAACCCTTTTTAACTTTGCCCATATGTCTAAAAATTCTTTTTCTATGTTTCTCTTGTGACAATTTAGTTAATGTTATTATGAGCATTTGCCCTACAAATGATCCACATTATAAAAGTAGGATACAGTTTTGATAGAAGTGTGTTGATGGCTCAAGAGGAAAAAGGTCAAGTTCTTACTGGTCTTTATCCTACACTAGGCTTGTACTGGCGTTTGAGCTTAGGACCAAGGAGCAGTCTGGTCTCGTACTGTACATGGCGAGAATCAACCATGCTGATTTTGTGTCCATACAGGTGAGTCTGTGTTTCTTAACCATTTACAAAAAGTGGTTTGGTTCACACTGAAAGGCCAACTTCTGCCCCGTGCTTGAAGAAACTTGTTACTTGAGGAATATTTTGACAATGCTTGACTCTTGTGAATGTATGTTTTCTTAAAGATCAAGGAAGGACAGGTTTGTCTTGGTTATGATCTTGGTCATGGAAACACCTCTGGCTGCGTCCCTTACTCCATCAATGACGGTAACTGGCATAAGGTGGGATGGTTTCCAGTTATTCAGAAATTACATTCAGCTTTTTGTAATGTCTCCTATACGCATTTTCATCAGAGTTTACATGTAACTGGATGATTTTTGCCGAACCAGTGTATTCACATTCTGTATGGTGTCGTGCTCCTCTGCTAGAGTCATACCAAATGTTTCAGCTACACTATATTGCCAAAAGTATTTGCTCACCTGCCTTGACTCACATATGAGCTTAAGTGACATCCCGTTCCTAATCCATAGGGTTCAATATGACGTCGGTCCACCCTTTGCAGCTAGAACAGCTTCAACTCTTCTGGGAAGGCTGTCCACAAGGTTTAGGAGTGTGTTTATGGGAATTTTTGACCATTCTTCCAGAAGCGCATTTGTGAGGTCGCACACTGATGTTGGACGAGAAGGCCTGGCTCTCAGTCTCCGCTCTAATTCATCCCAAAGGTGTTCTATCGGGTTGAGGTCAGGACTCTGTGCAGGCCAGTCAAGTTCATCCACACCAGACTCTGTCATCCATGTCTTTATGGACCTTGCTTTGTGCACTGGTGCACAGTCATGTTGGAAGAGGAAGGGGCCAGCTCCAAACTGTTCCCACAAAGTTGGGAGCATGGAATTGTCCAAAATGTCTTGGTATGCTGAAGCATTCAGAGTTCCTTTCACTGGAACTAAGGGGCCAAGCCCAGCTCCTGAAAAACAACCCCACACCATAATCCCCCCTCCACCAAACTTTACACTTGGCACAATGCAGTCAGACAAGTACCGTTCTCCTGGCAACCGCCAAACCCAGACCCGTCCATCAGATTGCCAGATGGAGAAGCGCGATTCGTCACTCCAGAGAACGCGTCTCCACTGCTCTAGAGTCCACTGGCGGCGTGCTTTACACCACCGCATCCGACGCTTTGCATTGCACTTGGTGATGTATGGCTTGGATGCAGCTGCTCGACCATGGAAACCCATTCCATGAAGCTCTCTGCGCACTGTTCTTGAGCTAATCTGAAGGCCACATGAAGTTTGGAGGTCTGTAGTGATTGACTCTGCAGAAAGTTGGCGACCTCTTCGCACTATGCGCGTCAGCATCCGCTGACCCCGCTCCGTCAGTTTACGTGGCCTACCACTTCGTGGCTGAGTTGCTGTCGTTCCCAAACACTTCCATTTTCTTATAATACAGCTGACAGTTGACTGTGGAATATTTAGGAGCGAGGAAATTTCACGACTGGATTTGTTGCACAGGTGGCATCCTATCACAGTTCCACGCTGGAATTCACTGAGCTCCTGAGAGCGACCCATTCTTTCACAAATGTTTGTAAAAACAGTCTGCATGCCTAGGTGCTTGAATTTATACACCTGTGGCCATGGAAGTGATTGGAACACCTGATTCCGATAATTTGGATGGGTGAGCAAATACTTTTGGCAATATAGTGTATTTCCATTTACGGGGCAAATATACTGCATCTTCTCCTTCGTAGATTCGCGTGACTCGCGCCAAGCAGCGTGCTGTACTTTTTGTTGATGAGCGATACAGCAAACAAATGACCAGTCCAAAGAAGGTGTGTCAATATTTTATTCAAAAACGGTTTCAGGATGAAGCGCACGAAAGCTGCTGAATTATCAAGTTAGGGGAAAAATACTCAATTAACATTTTAAATGTTGCATTAATCTATTTCTATTCCAGGCGGACCTACTGGACGTGGTTGGCATGCTTTATGTTGGGGGGCTGCCACAAGATTATACCACAAAGAGAATAGGACCGGTAAACGGACACTGAAAAACAAGATTTCTTAATACTAACATGTTACAAATGCATGTAAAAGACAGTCCAAACATGCATTATTTCCAAATGTAAGACTTAAGTAAATCTTAAAACAATGTATTGTATTATACATGTTCTATTCCCAGATCGTCTACAGCATCAACGGATGCATTCGTAACTTAAATATGGTTGGAGGGCCTGTAAGCACCAAGCCATCTACTGCAGGTATGGATCTAAACAGGTCATAATGCATGGAGTGCATTATGATTACTTAGGTTTTTCACTCTCCTTTTGTGGTCTCGGGACGTACTGATGCTGGCCTTGAAGACTTTAAACTGAACATGGCATCACCCACCTCCAGTCACCTGGTCGGACGATGTTTTGTTGCGACTGAAGCAGGAACCTACTTTGATGGCACTGGCTATATAAAAGCAGGTCAGCTGATACACCACTTTTTAGCCACCAAGCACCTGATAGGAAATGGTTTGCTTCAATAATTTCTCCTCGGCCAGTCTCCTCCTATAGGGTGGGCCTCGATGTGTCAATAGCATTAGAGTTCCGGACAAGCAAAACCAATGGAGTGCTTTTGGCCGTCAGCAACCAAGCCAATGATGGACTGGGTCTAGAGATCGTCCAGGGAAAGGTACACAACAGTGATTCAAGGAACTGTTAAGGCTGCTGTTTTTCTTTGCAAAAACAGTGGATAAAACTACCTGTGTAATGATGCTCAGACTTCCTGTTATGAAAGATATTTCTACACAAACTATTCCTTTAATCACTACTGTTTTTAGTGTAATGTTATGACAGCCAGAACTACATAAATCTTTCACAAAGATGGTAAACTTTAGCAGGTTTCCTGCACCAAGGGGAGTATAAATGTGCAATTAAAGGTCTGTGCATCTTTTTCAGTTCTATTTATGAGTAGAAAGGATGTTCAGGTGTGTCTGTCTTAAATTTTAGATCAAATTGTAAAGGTTTCCTGTGTTAAGACCTGAAAAGATGACAGAAAAGATTCTATCTGGGCTTCAATATTTTGTGCTCATAACCTTTCTGGACATCTGCCTGATTAACTGAAGCAACCCTAGGTCATTTATCTAAAACAAGATGGTGGCACATTGAGTTTCTGTTCTTACCGTTATCTGGAATAAAGGCTCTGTATTTTCCCCTCAGCTGCTCTTCCACGTGGATAATGGAGCTGGACGAATCACAGCAGAGCACCAGCCTGAGGGCCAAGGCTTCTGTGACGGTCAGTGGCATGCCGTCACAGCCAACAAGCTTCGCCACCGAGTGGAGCTGGTGGTTGATGGCAGGAAGAGCCAGGCAGAGTCGCCTAATGCCCGCTCCAACACCTGCGACACCAGTAACCCCATCTACGTTGGAGGAGTTCCTGGTAGGCCCCTCTAAACACCAACACCTGTCGAATTCGACAATCTATGAACACCATCAGTTAAATTGTAATTCTGCAGGTATTAAGAGAAAAATGCTTATTACCTTGTAAGGGAGAAGCCTCTTGCCCACTCATTTCTTTCTTTTAGATGGAGTTCGTCAGGCAGCTCTTTCTACCAGCACTTCTTTCAGAGGTTGTATGAAGAACTTGAAGATCACTAAGGCTTCTAAGACCATGGAAGTGCAGTTCAACAAGGCTCTGGAGATTAAAGGAGTCCAGCCTCTGTCCTGTCCTGCTGTGGCTGCCTAACCAGAACCACAGTCTTTTCCCTTTGTTGTGTTTCATAATACCCTCAAAAGAGCTACACAAAGCTTAATCCCAACAAAGCATGGAGTGTACTGCGTTTTGGCAAGATCCATATTACCTTTCCAAAACACTTTGCTGGAAGTCCATTATTAATGTCAAATAATATTTCATCCTCCTCGTACATCAGATAAAAGGCTGTGGAAATGTAAACCCTCCAACTATAAACTGAACTGAGCTTATTTGTCTGAAGTAAAACAAACTATTCGCCACCACAGACTGTATTTAAGATTTCAAGCCAAGTTATTTCTGCCGATATGCAGTACTGCCTGATGTTCTTAGATAATGAATATATTCTGAAAATACTTGGATTTTTACCTTTTGTAATTCACCTGATAATTTCAGAAACTGTAAGAAGACTGATTGCATGCATCATGTGAGGCTTTGTCAATAAATCTGTCCCGGCAACTAAATCTGTCTGACCTCTGCTGTATTTTAACGTTTGATTGACTTTGCATTTTCCACTTAAAGAAAAAAACAGTACGGTATACACAACTTTAGCTAAATACCCAGAATCTCTGAATGAACATTTATTCCTGTACCACAAGACACTGACTCCTCAGGGGTAAACCCTTGAAGTTTAAAAAGGCAGGAAAATGAGTTGCACTTGCAGAAGAAGTGCACTAGAGAGCAGTACACACCTGTTGGATGAAAGCATTTTGCTGCACTAGCCCAGCTCATGTCTGTGTAGACTGATGCATTATAGAAATAGTTCAAATTCCTCTGCATTTTATATTCCTCATTTATTACCATTTTCCTCTTTACATGATGTGAAAACTATTTGCCCTTAAACCCTTAAGTGGAATGTTGAGAGAGCAAAATAGTCGGCAGTTATTCCACTCATCAAATATATTTTTTGTGATGAACATTTGGAATGTTTTTAGGTTTTTAAATGATTAAACCACTCTTAAAGATAGGATTTAACTTTGTGTTTTACATTTCTGGTTAATTATTTATATTGCTCAAACTGGAAATAATGCAAATTATAGTAGGTATAAAGCTATATGATATATAAACACTTCTAAACCCGTCGCAGTCATGAGCATGTTTAGGGAGCTGCCCCGTTTGAGATAAATTTATAAAGACGCAAAAAGAACTGTTAAGATCTGGATTTTAGAATAACTGTACAGGTAAAGCTGATATTGGATTGCTAGTGTGACAAATCAAAAGACCTGGAGTGAAAGTGATGAGTTGTTTGTTACAAGGGAAAATTTCCCCATTTAAAAGGAAAACATCCACAATTAAGTTTTATTATTAGCCAAAAGCAATTCTCTTTTCTTTTTACATCTTTAAACTAGATTCAAGTATATATCAGGAAAGAATTACATCGCCTTTATATTTTTTGTTTTTAATCATCTTTAAAAATTCTGTGCCCTAATTCTGTGTGTGGGTGCGATCTTACTTTAAGTGAAGCCATTAAAACAACAACATATGGTATGTAAAACATGATCACAATTTACATTTAAAAATAGGCCTAATTCTTTTAGCCACAAACCTGCATATGTCAGTACATTCATGGTTGAAAACAGTTATTCTAAATCCAGTTTTGATGGCCAGTATTAAAATGCCCTTTGCTTTAGTCTCTGGCAGCGCTTACTTTAGATCATACTTTTTGTGCTCCTTTTAGCATTGTTCTCTAGGGATGTGCCATACAGTATTAATCAGCTGCTATACTCCAAAGCTGTGCAATGCAATATAACAAAAGTGTCATTTTATACATAAAGAGGAATATCTGGTCAAGTAGCTGTAAGTTTATCTGAAAGATTTTTTACTGAAAATGTTACACCTAAGTCCTCTTTCCCTTTTTCATCCAAGTAAATGAAGTGATAATCTACAGCACTAATTTAAGTCTCAGTTTGACATCGGTCAAGACATTCAAGCATTCCATGTGTATATCACTAAAACTAAAGCAATAGCCTCTTCAGATACCATGTTAACACAAGTGGAGTTTGTCGATACAGCAAAACAGCTTAGCTCTGTTTGGTACAGGCTTTTGAATGGAAACCTCCCAAAAAAAAAGGAGCACATTGTTCATCGTGTGAACTGTCCTGGTGTCAGGTGTGTTGACTTATTGCATGCCCGTCCTTTGCAACTTATCTTGGATGAGATTCAGATGTAGTAGAGCTCCAGCCTGGCAGATTTGAGTTTGTTTGGAATCTTCATCCACCTCCCACTGCCACACTCACACGTGTCAGATTCCTGTTCCAATTGCTCCTCCATTGTAAGCGTTTCCTCAGGCCATGGGTTTTCCTATTGTTGATCAATGCCTTGTCAGGATGACTGCATGAGGCCTGTTAGTCGCTTTCCTGTAAGTGACTTGCCCTGGGAGATTTAAAAGAAGATGAGGAACATGACAACTATCAAAATGCTACTAATAAAAACTCCAAAGTTTATGAAAGGTGAAAGCTCCAGAAAATTCATTTGCACATAGTCAAAATGACTGTGACTTTGGGAGGTGCTTTGTGACACCAAGATGTAAATGTAACGCATCAACATCTGGAAACCAGTCCCAAAGTCAGGTTTGCAGCGCAGCTCTGTGCTCACATTCAAGCATGGAGGCATATTCATTAACACATTGGATCACGTGTAACCCTCAGTAAACTATTCACTAAATGATTCATTGAAATCAGAATATGTCCCCTCAGGGCAGCAGTCAAAGTGCAGCCAATTACTGAGCACAAGCAATAACTAAATCAAAACTTCCCAGCGAACAAACTGATTATGTGAATTCATTTTTGCTAATATGAGCAAAGAGGACTAATGCATTAACAAGTGCATCCAGTACTTGATTAGGTGAAAACAACTCTACGACTGTACAGATCAGAAACTAACTCTTTTGTTCTAAGGTAGAGTAGCAAAGTGTACAACAACTCGCTGGCCTGTTTGTTAAAGAATGCAATTTTATGAGAAAAAACTGGACACTCACAACACTGCGAGTGAACTTCTCCAGAGAGGTGCGTCGGCCCTGCTCCATTTCAGGCTGCAGAGTCAAAGAAAAAATGGGGAAAAAAGCACGAAAATGAAAGATAAAAGAACAACACTATGTGATGTGCACTCGTGGTAAATATGACACAAAACAGCCGGGCTTGAGGCTTCTGGACAGTCACTTACTTTCTTCTTTGCCATCAGCAGGTCCTGGTACAGATTGGAGCGCAGGAACCGGGAATAGCTGTCACTTTTCATCAGTTTGTAAATGTGATCCTTGGTGAACAACAAGACGGCAAGAGATGAACAGAAAGTTGCATTTTTACCGAAAGGAGGAGGAAGAGAATTGCTTTCTTTAGATATCGCAGATCTGCACAGACTTGCAAAGTCAGGGAAAATCTGTCTTAAGGGGAGCAGAATGTTGAGAGGCATTGCCACTTAACTGGCCGGAAAAATCTTTTACTTATTTACCCATATAAGCCTGTTTCAGAATTTTGATGGACACCACACAACCTCCTCACCCTCCCTAGGGTCTTCCAATGAGCCTGTTCTTCAGAAATCACAACATAAAAGCTTTAGCAGATTCTGATAAAGCATCCAAGACAGTAAAAAGCTGTCTGACAGGGATTACTTTGGTAGATCTAGATTTAAAGGGTAATATCCACAACAGATGCTACACAGGAGAGGCGCTTCACCACTGCACCCCAGGGAGAGTTTGATCACTTCGAGCATTCTTAGAGCTGTCTGAAGAATGCTCAAGCACAGAATTATGGAGAAGTGATCAACAATTATCCAAGCATAATCCGGAGCCAAAACTAAATATCTGTCGCATGCATAGTCTGCTAAACCTTGAATTAGGACTTCCATTCTTTGCTTTGGCACAGAGTGATCAGCAAGCTTCAAACAAAAAGGCAGCCATTTCCCTTCAGTCATGCTGAGCTGCTTTAATCTACTTTACTCAGTCATCCCCAGAATGTTTTTTAAGGGTCTTTCACCTTTTATTCACTTTTTATATAACTGTTGGGGAATTGCTATTGAGTTTGTTTTGGTTCAAAGTGTCATTAAGAAGGAACTCTAATTTCATGTTGAGTTTATGCTCATTTACACATGAAACATGAAGGTATTGCACACCAGTACTAATCCATCTTTCTGTGCTCTCATCTGTTCCCACCTGTGCATCTTCATAACTGTATCGTCCGGGGTCTTTCAGGTTCTGGCTGGTTCGTTCATAGCTGTGAGAGTCCAGGTTGATGGAGCTAGGAGCTCCCTCTGCCAAGAACTCCGCCCAGATGTCCTGAGCCCTCTGGGCAACGTCCTGCTGGGGAATCCTCTTCAGGTCCTGCACTGCCAGCCAGAATCTGCAACGTGTTCAAATACCATTAGTGGACATTTCGTGCTCTTTAATTCAGTTTTCTTTTTATTGGCTATAAGGTAGTATTTCTACAGAGTTCAGTATCTAGGCTGAGCATGAATGATTGGCTAGGGCAAAAAAAGAAATTTTTTTAGATACAAAATGTACTGAGGCTGGACTGCGTTAAACAGAGGCAGCAGATAGCTGCTGGCTGACGGCCTTTAATATTAGTTTCTATCTATATTGATCTGTGGACTGGTTGGGCAATATAGAAGCACACCTCTGGGGTCTGCTCTTCTCTCTCACTTTCTGTTTCTGTAGGGCTTCTCCAAAAGCTCCCTCATAAAAACAAACACAATTAAGGGCCCAGAGATTAGAGGGGGAGTCAGGTGGGACAGCCAGAGGGTGAGCGGTGATATACATCTCTCCCCGTCTCACCGAATGTGTATTTCTATGCGTTTTATCCGACTCGGCGGTATCAACCTCCACATGATTGATTCATCTCTGGACTGTCATTCCAAACTCGTTTCTCCAACTCGCACAATACAAAAACTGCTCCAGATATTGCTGCTCTGGTACATAAAGTACCTATGATGGAGTGTGTAAATCTGTGTGTCTAAAT
The DNA here is from genome assembly GCA_013363375.1 of Menidia beryllina. NCBI lineage: Eukaryota > Metazoa > Chordata > Actinopteri > Atheriniformes > Atherinopsidae > Menidia > Menidia beryllina. The sequence continues at coordinate 11,167,512 of JABUIW010000152.1, read as the reverse complement.
GAGGAATGAATTTAATATTTTCTCTGCAAATCAAAACGTTTATCAACCTGAACTTTTTTTTTTATTCATTAACTTAGGAGTCACTTGCACTTGAAATTCACAAAGAAATGATGAATGGATGGATGAAAATCGTCCATAAATTAATAAGCAAACCACAGAAAGCTTTACTGCCATTTTGTGAGGCGATTGCCCATTTGATCATGACCCTATTTGAATAAAAAAGATGCATCAATGCCGTTCAATATCAAGTCACTTTCTGACTTTTTCATCTTTGATCATCATCCCATCTGCAAAACGTTCTTTTTTTGCATTCACTAAATTGTACTTTCACTCCTCGGTTTAAAAGTGGATTGAAATTGAAGGTCGGAGAAAGAAAGCTATCAAAATAACACAAGAAAATCACAGAAGGTAAAAGCTTCAGAGCCATTATCAAACGTGCTTGTCCCTGAAAGTGAGAGTCAAAGACATGAACCCCCTCACCCTTGTTCATCAGCATTTAGAAATGTATCTTCCCCTGGAAACCTGATTCAAACTACTTCAGTTTTTCATTGAGCTCAACAGAAGTAAAATAATGAACCATTTATTTGCACAAGCAAGAGACAAGAAGCATAAATAGATTCTTCATACACAACTATGATTTTCAATTTGGCTTGCATAACACATTTCATTTCAAACTAAGCAGAACAAATTGTCACTTTTTTGTAGGAAATATAACCACAGGACCTTTCATTTCCACTTCTGGAACCAGGAGCTAAACAGAGTCCAGAGACATTTTCCCTCCCCTGAAAACATCTTAAAATAAGATGGTTCACATGAAGCTGTTGGGCTTACCGAGTACACCAAGCGTTTCATTTTTGCCTCAGATCAGATTTAATATCCAGAATAGCTCGTAAATCTGTTCGTTTTAAGATGCTACAGCTTGTAAACAGCTTTAAACCTCAGACATTTGTGTAGCTTCAATTAGTTGAGGAGATGTGGCAAGAACTACAAAATCCTTAGTGATTCAACCCCAGAACTGATGAGAAGAGCCCCAGATGTAACAGGAAAAGAGGATATCACCTTCTCCTTATTTTACAGTATTTGTGTTCTAGCGTCTAAATAAAAACAAATCCATTTAAATATCATCTCAGCTGAAGCTCAGCTTGTGCTTTAACGGGTTTGTTTAGCGCTGCTTGAGCCGTGCATCAGCTGCAATGAGGAGTGGCACATTCATTTGGAAATCATCCATCTAATCTTTGGTAGAACAGCAACAACCCAGGGATGAAATATGTTTTGTCAGTTAAAAAAAAAAAAGTATTTTTTAATATCTGGATGCCGGTCATGGAAATGCACCCCAAGTGAATCAGTGCATGTTATTCAATAATGACTCCTTTGTACAACTAAATCCATTTTTTATGCAAACTTCCTGCATTTTGGTTCAAAATATTACACCATTCCTAACTGATTCTGTACATATTTAGAGTTTCATTAAACATCTCTTTTAATGTATATTTTCTCAAATGATGTTTTCCAGTTTGCTAAGCCTCACTTTGATAAAGGCTTTCCACTCTGATCCCTGCATTCTGTAAGAGCTATCCACAGCCTCATTTATGAAACCATCTTTTTTTTTTTTTTAGATCTATACTCCAACAATAGAAAGTCTGCTTAAATTAATCTAGTAACCGTGTTTTTTCATGAAAAGCACACTTAAAAATATCAAATGTATTGGTTTCCCATCAGAACCAAATGTGTAAAGTTTCTTACCACTCTGCACAGCAGGATTAATCCACACGATGACAACCAGACTAATTCTACTCATGTTCTTCTAAGAACACTGGATTCCTGAAGTGCGTCTAGAGCTCACCTCAGGTTTTCTGAGCTAAATTCAGATTCCAGAAACTTGAGGAAGAGCTCCTGTCCTGCTGGGTCCTTTAGGGCGTCCTCCAGAGAGAACCCCCACTTCTTCACCCTCTGCTGACTGGGCTCCTTACTGGGAAACATTGAGGAGGGTGGAGACAGAGTTAGTGGGATTGTAAAAAAAAGTTGGAAAACTAACACAAGTCAAGATTAATAAGGAATTAAGAGGCAGAGAGGGGCACAGCGACAGAGGAAGACGTAAGTTAGTTTCAAATTGAAAATCTGATTAGTCTCTGAGCTGTCTGAGAGGGCTAATGTTGATGTGATACATGTCTACAAAAGCTGTGTGTTATGACAATGTTCATCTCAACTCCCATCATTTTGAGTCACTACGGGGAATATTTTTTGCCATGCCTGCAATTAATCAATACTGATGAATTATTAAATCACATTAGCCACAATGATTATGTGCCAGATCCAATTAATTTCTGCTTAATTCAGAGTGGCTAGCAGCTCAGATTATGGTTCAAATTGTTAAGAGCTGTTAAGATGTCGTGACACAAAGAGTTTTAAAAAACTGAACAGAGTTCTTTGATATTGATTAAGATGAGTCAATTTCCCTGGCTGCAATCAGAAAAACAAAAGCTTTGAGGAAATTGGGTTTCAAAAATATTAATAGGGTTTTTGAAAATAAATCTAAACATTATAATTGGATCGCTGCACTTATTCTTTCCCCAAAGAAGTTCACACAGGACTTTTAAAGATATACGAGTGTGGCTCTAGATGTATGGCTGCCAAGATTTACCAGCAAACATGGAATATGCTTTAATTAGCCATGATTGTAAATTATGCAAACATCAATCTAACCACATGTGGACTTTAGAAGAAGTGAAGTGGAAAAATGACAATGGCTTTTGAAAGCACTGAGTGGGTCAAGTGTAGTTTACATTCATCTATACTGTGCACTAATCTATTAATAGCATTATTTGCCATCTGCTTTGCTCTCCTTTAAGGCATTTCCGACATTTATGAGCAAAAGTGGGACGTCATCACATTGTAATAATAAATGTAATATAAAAAAAACTTAAAGTGGTACTTCCAAAAACATGCTATTTGTAAAGTTTTTTAATCTTTATTGGGAAAGATGTGTAGAAACCCCACTATTCACAGACATGATGATCACTGGCCTCCCGTTTCCTACCTGACCTCCAGATCCCAGAAGGAAGGGTCATCGCTGGTCCAGGGATTGGATGGTTCTGGACTCGTCACAAAGGGGTCGTACTCCATGTACTGTTCAGTGTAGGATATCAGACTGATACACAAAGATGGACGAGAACACACAAAACGAAGGACAGAAAAGGCGTTAGCTGGTCAGAGGCTCACAGGAGAAAACAATGAGGGTTACAATGCCAGAGCAGCATGTCCTCTGCGTCAGTCAGTCAGAAACTGGATGCCTTCAAAAGGAGACAGTACAGCATGAAAATGAAAATTAAAAAAATAAATAAATCAGAAAAAAGGAACACCTGCTCTTATAGAAATCAAAGCTCAGATGTGATCCGTCCACTACTCTTTTATAGTCTAGGGACGCAGTGAGGCAAAGAGGGCTTCACAGCAACAAATAAATGCAACTCACAGTTCAGAAAAAAGGAATTTCTTTCCTTATAGAAATAAGATCTTAGCCCGTGTAGATTTCCTCCACAATATTTTGCACTTACTTAGAAACACAGCTTGCAGAGCAGAATACAAAAAACAGGGGGAGGGGGTATGGTAGTATTGGTACATGGGAAGGGAAGGGTATGGGAAGGAGTATTGATACATTACTGAATGTTATTGGACAAAACTCATAAAAACCACCTGGCATGAGGAGCACAAGGACCATGAGCAGAGTCAACATGCTAAATCTAGCCTACAGCATTATGGAATAACCAGCCTGTTAAATCTGACCCCTTACAGTATGTCTGTGGCTGGATCAACCAGGAGAAGCACTAAAATGTAAATAAGGTCGGTGCATTATCATCCACCAGCATCTGCACAATAAAAATGAATTCATCACACTTTGTACTAAATACCTGAGAAAGCAAAGCTGCTGAAAAGCTTTGATTCAGCTTCATCAGATGTTACAACATGTTGAAGATTGCTGATTATATACAGACCATAGTTTGTTCCACATTTTTTAAAGAAGTCTGCATTGTACAATAAAAAAAAAGAAACAATATATATATATATATATATATATATATATATATATATATTCTCATATATCCTATATTTGAATCTCACATTCAACATCCTTTGACACTACAGTCAGTTTTGAGTTGAATTGCCTTTACTTATATCACAGCAAAGTGTTTAACATGTAGATTAAACCAAGTGTAACCAAGTCTCAAAGAAAAGCAAGAACTTGACACTTGCACAATTACGTTGTCAAGTGAACCGTTGGAAACAAATTTCAAAAGCTCCATAACAACAGTGGGTGAATTGTATTCAATCAGTCGTTTTCTCTACTTTTGGTGGGGAAAAATGCTTTGAAAACACACAAAAATATATATATATATAGGTTACTTGAATATGTTGAACCAGCAACAGAAGTTTGACTGTAAAACAATGAATGCCAGTTTCATCAAAATGACACAAGGACAAAAAAATTCAAGTTGATTTAACAGATGAAGAATGCAGAGTGAAACAACATTTTGTCCAGTTCTGGATACATGGAGGTTGGGGCACTGGCTGCCCTTATTCAAATCCCCACAGGTTTGAATGCACTGCCAACGTGTCGCTGTCAGAGGTGGACAGCAGGCTACAGGTGCATATGGCTGACTGTCCCAAGATTAAAAACACGAGAGCAGACAGCCTCGTTATGAGTTGAGCTGCTGTCTTATTAAAACTGTTAGCCAAGATGAGAGTTAGGTAGAAAGTTCCTCTACAGCATCACATTTATTTGTAGTGTCCAATCTGCCATACCTGTCAGCAACTTTGGACATCTTCATGCAGTGACGATCTAGTTGGCAGTTCAAGAATACAATCTGTGGAAAAAGGGAGAGAACAGATTTGTTTTTCTGCTGCGGCAAAATAACAGCCTCAGCATATCTAGGGGAAAAAATACATGACCGTACATGTCTATTAATGGCATTGTTAAGAGAAACAAGTACTCATCAGTTAGTATCATTTGTTCCAAAAACCCCAAAAAGCAGACTTTTTTTTTTACAAAGTTTCTAACAGTGGAACAGTGTGAAATTAATTAAAAGGATTGCTCATTGTGTCTGTAATGGGACAGCATTATATTATGGCTATGGTTATTTATTTGGGGGTTTTTACCTCTTTTTCCACATCTTCTTTGGTACCTTTCCTGCCGAGGATCACAGGAGTGTGAACAGGACTCTTGGACTGCGTTCCCTCTTCTGCCAAACCATACACTGACTGGGACATAATAACGATAAATAAAATATTAGAGAGGAAAAAGTGTGAAATGTACAACCCATTTTTATCGAAACAACTGTGACTACGTTTTGGTACAATGTGAAGAAAAGCCTTTTTCTGAGATGTAAATTCAAGTTAGTTCTTTTAAGGAGGTATGTTCGCAGAATAGGCCTGCGCGTTTGGGCAAACTGAGGAAGCCGTTACCTTCTTAACTCTGTGGGGATTCTTCATGCGTCGACATTTCCTGATGTCCATTTCTGTGGTGTTAACACATCCGGGCTAAGACAAAGAAAAGAAGCAGAGCAACATTTCAATATTCTTCATCTGATTTAGATATTGCACTTAATACCGTGATATAAATGAGATCCTGAGGATGGAAGATGAGGTGGGCGACTGTAATCTCAGACAGGGGCTTACCACAGGTCTGTGGACGTCCCAGAAGGCTCTCTCCTGGCTGTCGAGGATCTTCCTCTCAATTTTATCCTTTTTTCTGTCAATTCTGCAGAGAAGATCAGGCTGTGTGAGAGTTTCAGCCTTCCCAGTATCAGCATTGCTTGTATCATCAGAAATGAGTTTGAGAATTACAGTTTGCCATTTGTCACTGAATGCACAGCCCAATAGGTAACAGTTTTCAATGATAACCATTCAAACAAAATACAGAAATAAGAATAATAAGGACTGGAAGACCCAGACACCTACTCCACAGTTAAATTACATACAATTTAATGTTTTTTACATATTGGGAGTTTTCCAATTTTACTATTTTTAGTAATTAAACACTAACGACTATTATTTAAACACATTATACTACAGAATATTTTTTTCATAAATGTAAAAGAAAAAAAGAGATTCTTAAAGACCTAAATAACAAGTAGTGTAGTTAAGTCAAGCATCTTTAATGTGTTTTTTTTTTGTTGGTTGGAGTTCACTCGCATGATGCCTGTTTAAAAATAAGGTATTTATCACCGTTTCCACTTCAGAAACTTCTGTCAGGAACGTTCATTATTAGGGGATGTCAGTTAAATTTGACTGCATTGTTCTTCAGTGCATGCGCTCTAATTTGAGGTGTTGCCTTGGTAACACATCACACTTACTTGACCTGGGCCTCAGCCTGCATGTAGATAAACTCCCACTTCCTGGCAAAGGCACGCTGTAGCCTGGCTAAGTTCTCCTGTAAGTGCGAATATTCAGAAATATCAAATATATTACTGTATTTCATCGGGGACAAACAAAAAAGAAAGACCCTGACATTGAAGTTATGTCAAACTAAAGTTTGAGTTAACGTAATAGAGAGCTTGCCTGCAGCTGTCCAACCTTAGAGAGGTTTGAGGTTTTCTGCCCCAAGCTTGATCCACTGATCAATACAGAGTAGTGATCGATAAGGAAAACAGTTCAGCACTCACCGCCTCATAATCTGCCAGCTCCAGTCTTGTCTTATTCTGCATGGTCCTCTTGCACAGGTAGATGGCTGGAAGGGAGGATCGATGACAGGAATTTATCAGCACAAACATTTCCACCCGCCTTTCCCCGTCAGATTGTGCATCAGATTCTACTTGTGCCTGCCTCACCTTTCCCCGCCAGCCACAGTGCACAGTCATTTTCAAGCTGCCCGTCCACCTTACGGATTACGTGGCACAATGACAAGAGGCACTAAAGTCCTAAGCCCTAAATTCCAACCAACGGTGCCTTTGTGAGATGATGAAGGTCAGGAAGTGGAAGATAATTGATTAACTCTGTAAGCTGTTCTTCTCCACTACCCAGGATAAGACCCACCATTCCTAAATGTCACTGAGAAGTTGTGTGGATGTATGTGTGTGTATATATATTCATTTCTATCAGAACAGAAATGTAATCATAGTCATAAAAAACAATACTGCTAAATGTTTCTGGTTAACACTTCACATACTTTATGAGGCAGGTTTTCTGCCACACAGATATTTTACACACCGAATCTGTCGAGCTTAAGCGAAGAGCATCAATATAGAGAAACAACCAGCAACTTCTTTCATGTGTTGCTTAGAGAAAAATAATAAGCAAACAGGGCTCCCTGATCTGTGCTGCATTGAGACCAGCAGGGACTCAGACGTGTAAAGAAGGATAATATTACACAATTGTTTATTGCATTTAGCTTATGTTACAGGGGAGTCTAATCTTTGTTTAATGCCCTGTTAGCATTTTTTGTTCATTAAATCTATAGACTTCGAGTCCACACACGTGTCAAGCAAGTTAATGGCTTTCAGCAGCATTTGAGACATCCAGCGGGATGGAAATTTGATCCAATTAAGGTAAAAGCATTTTCTGAATTCTGGATGTTGTGATATTGTGGTGTGGTATCGATCTACAACTCCATCAGTCCTCTCTAAATACACCGTTAGGTTTTTGTGATAAAAGTACTATAGTGAGATGCTTAAAATGCTGGAAGCAATTTAATAATGTAGCATTTTCCATTGAGCACTCATTAATTAAGTATTTGTGAAAGATTCTCACCATAATCGGTGTTCTCAGGCTCCCAGCGGTTGGATGGCCAGAAATATGGTGCCTGCAGACGAAACAAAAAGTAAACAGATGCTGCTTTGCTTCCAATTATAAGGCAACAACTGACAACAGCGGAGTGATGACGGTGACCTTTAAGAAGTAGTTTCTCTGAGACACAGCACTGCATGAGTAATTAGTCCCCAAACATGAGCAACCAAAACACTTATTGTTAAAGCTGAAATAGCACCTCTGTGGAGCTGCACGTGTGAATATATGCTAACATCACAACTAAGAGGGAGGAAAGAGGTAAACAACTGGCAGAGGAAAAACAATGGACAAATAACTTGAATATATCAGAAGAATATTACAATACGTTTATTAGATTTTAGCCCTAAGTTGGTAAAAAGTAGGATTTCATGGCCCCAAGTAGGTTGCACACCGTGTTTCTTTATCATGTGAGGCCCTTACTTGAAAGCGGTAGAAAGTGCCATCATCTTTGAGGGAGAGGACGTGATCTGAGATGGGGAAAATGTACCCCTGAGCTGCGATGAGACTCCCAATGTGCATGGCCTCAGCTGCAAACAGCAGCACAAGAGCCACTTTAACTGCCACCCATTTGAAATCAACTCCAGACAACATTAAGGACAACTAAATCCAGTTTGAGACTTTTAAAAATTATGCAAAATCACAAAACAATAAATCAATAAAACACCACCAGCCTCCAGGAAGACTACAGCATATGCTTCTGTCTAATTAAAGAATAAAGAGAAGCCACTGATCCGTTTACCATTTACATAACTTGTATTAAATTGGCTGGCGTAAAGAGGCAGAATCTGGAGTTTACATAGTTTACATGAAAATATGGGAAATAACCTGTTTGCCAGAAAAAACAGCTACTATAGTATTTTATAGAAGATGAAGGTCAAAAATAAAAAAGTCACACCTTCACTTATAAACAAAAAATTATTTTGTTAACATACCTGGATCTTCAATGGCCAGATTCTTCATTAGCCACTGTACAATATCTGTGCCTGAATTGGGTAGGACAGAAAGAAAGGAAGAACTGTTAGATGGATTAGAAAGAAGACTTAAGAGGAGGGTCTGGGGGGGATGAGTGCTTTGTAAGGCATTTTGAGTCAATTTTCCTTTTAGGGGTACATGTGTGTTCCATTACTCCTCACCTTCCCAGACACAGTACGGAAGTGAAATATATATGTGTTAAGAAAGAAAAGCCTTAATGATACCCTGAGATAACAATCTTTTATATAACCCCTGCAATCCTCAGGAGATTAAAATATGTATTACAGTATGTATATATGTTAATTTTTCTGGATCATGCAAACAAACAGTAAGAGGATTTGTAGTTTCACTGGAGTCAGGATCATCTCAACATGCTCCCTGCTGCTATCTTGAGTAAAATCATGTTTAATTCAACACCATTCATTAGTTTCTTGGCCTTTTGCATGAAGCTGCAAACATTTGGGCTTCTTTTGTGCACATCAATTCCAGGGCTGTGGTAATTGTGTTTATTGATATGCTCTGCTTATGGCATATTGGAGCGATCGATCTTCCTTGAAGGCAAGGGAAAAGAATGGGGCATATTAACAGCTTTCCTCTGTTTGTTTGGGGTTAGTCCCACCTCCCACTGCGACTCCATCAAGAAAGCGATTTCAGTGATCATAGCTAATAGGCACCATGGCCACCAGTCAGGTTCAAAGAGCTACTCCTCTCTATTGTTTATGCATGTCGACCAACACAGAGCACAACACGCCGACACCTACACGTGTTTCTCAGGCAATCGGGGGTCGATCGCGCTGCTTCAGGACACCTTGAAAAGTAGGAGGACAGCGTTACTCATTCTAATTCCAGTCTCCTTTTCCAAACATTTAATCGTATGTTGTCCTCCCACTTTCCCTCCAGCTACACAGTCATTCTATCTGTAACTTTTCACGAGTAAGAGAGCCTCAACACGGAGTCGGAATGAAAAGCAGCTCCAGTGCAGTGGTGTGACTCAGCTGAAGGTTTAGCTCATATAGCTTCAACACCATCGCAAACAGCCTAGGAGGAGAGAGATACCTCAGAAAGTCACTCTTTGGATGTTTCTCTCCATCATATGTCAACACTATGTAATTTCCTCTTTTCAAAACGACTCTCCAAAGTCATGAGGCAGGAAAATCAACAGCATGTTTGATTGCAAGGCAAGTATCAATGAGGGGATACTCAGAGTCGAGTTTCCTTTATACAAGCAACACACAGAGTTCTGGTAAAAAGCTTAAACTCAGTTTTGACCAACATCGACTGTCAACTAAGACTTTTTTAGACAGACGGCATAGAGCCTTTCTACATAAAGTAGACTGCCTATGCCAACGGTGGTTAATTGTAAAAACATCTGAATAATGTCAGATACAAGATACAGATCCAATTGTTTGAACAAAGTGGCTGGCTGTTCCACTGAGGATAATTATATGGTTTCAATTTGATGTTAGGTTTTGACTAAAGTGAATAAGCACATATTCCAAAGGGTCTAATGTAAAGTCTCTCGCCAGCACATTATTCTGGGAAAAGGAGAACTGAATGTGACAGTGTACTTTTCTCTTTTCCAGGAGCAAAAATAATTGAGCTCCTCATCATTATTCAGGATGTTCTTTGGTCTTCCGCTGGTGTCGGAGCACTCCCCGTCCCTCACGGATGCACTTGCAGGGTTCATGCTGACAGTGTAGCTGCTGTGTTTGTGTGCCTTACCTGTGACCACACTGGGAATCTTTGTCATGAAACTTTTGACAGTTCTGATGGGCACACCCTCCGTCTCATCCTGAATTTGAGTAATAATATCTTCAATCTGTGGGGAAAAAGATCAGGCTGAGAAAACGAGGAGAAACAGAGACCGATTCAACTTAAACAGTCCTTATTAAGTCTCTTCTTCTAGACAAAAGAAAAAGTTACCTGTGAGATTACATATATCTAACTGAACTCAACCAAATAAACTTCTTCCGAAAATATATATCAGATCTATTAGAAAACGGTAGACTTCTGTACAAAACTGAGGTCAGTTCAGTGCAATTCTGACCGATTGTGATTTATATCATTCCATTAATTTAACACTGACATTTCTTTGTTTTCTTCTGAATAGTGAGTATGCTACACTGATGCACTCAGGAAAAGGTAACAGGGCTGCTTCAGTACAGAAATGAACATGGCTTTACAGGGGAAACGGAGAGAGGGAGACTGCGCCAGTGTCTGATTTGATGTTTACTTTGAAAAGAAAAACAAAGTGGGAGAACATACAGCTTCACCATCCGTGTCCTTCGCCCGCAGCACTTTTATTTAATTGTGACACTATGAAAGACGAATCTCAGCCGAGTCACGTAGAGTCATCTGATAAGCAGAAGTTGAAGTTAAATAGAACAGCACCAGCCTGTGGGCTGTTCTCTCAAGCACACAATGCTCACTCTGCATGAAACAACAATATTAGAACATGATTTGCTCTGGATTTGATTGCGAGGTTGACACCCCTTCCCTGCACAGATGCTTTTATTCGTGTAAGGGAGTGGGAAGTGAGAAGTTGGTAGCTTTGGAGACAGCCGTCACAAACTACCACACAACCAAGTAGCTATATATACACTCTGCATCAAATAAGTGAGGAAAAAGAAGGGGGCGGTGAGTGCATCTGATTTTTAAAGTCAATCGCAACAAAGTACTGGAAAGTAAAAACATTATTAAAAAAACTGTAAAAACGTATGATTCAGCCATGAGCCTCAGGGTCTGGAGAACAGCCTCTACAACGTTCTGCAAATTTTCTGACCCTTTTAGCTTCATGACAATATTTCTAACTCACTAAAAAGCCCTTAGTTTTGTTGCAGCAGTCACCCACGCGAGGACAGAGCGTACATTACTATTCCCACAACAAGCTCATTCAGACTGCATGCAGCTCCTACATAGACCTGGGGTTCTTCATGTCTAAAAAAGTCAGCCTCTCCTCAGACAAAGCTATTAAAAGATAATGAGGGGGGAGGGAGTTTTACCAAGTTCAAGGATGCCTGTGGGATCATAATTATGTTATTTAATCCCATAAACACTTTGCAAGTGAGGCAATATTACCAGATATTACTATTTGACATAACCAGACCACTGGGGAGCCCTAACAATAGCAATAACAGTATAAAAATAAAAAAGTAAAAACATCACATCAGAGCCAGTGAGTTGAAACATCCCAGGCATTACATTTTATAACTGAAGGAAAGTTTTCCTCCCTTCAAAGGTAATGGATTTTACATACTGTACGTTTAATACAGTTGCATTCATTGCCCTTTATTTTGATTCTGAGAGCTTTAGGTGGCCATGTATACCACTTAGTATTACTTTGTCAAATAAATGTACTTTAATTCATGGGCTAACTGGATGTTATCATATATTCCCTAAAAAGTTAAATTTGTAATAATATGCAAGGCGGACATCTCTGAATTCTTCAAGCTTTTTTGTTATAAAGTTTAAATTGTGCGGAGCCCCCTAGGGGACATGGGGAATTTTTTTTTCTTTTGCGTTCCCTCGCAATACTTTTGCGTTCCCTCGCAAAACCTTTTGCGTTACCTCGCAATATTTTTGCGTTACCTCGCAAAACCTTTTGCGAGCTAACGCAAAAACACAGCTGGTGAGAAGAATTATACAATTACCTTTGGAATATTTTAAATGGATTGCTGTTTTTTTATTCAATATCATAAGAGAAAAATAAGATTCTTTTTTTAAGTTAAAATATCAAAAAAATTTCTCAAAGATGTCAGATGGGGTTGTTTTTTATTTTATTTTTTTAGAGTTAGCCAGGTCAATTTTACGGAGCCCCCTAGGGGACATGTTTGCAGATTCTCGCAAACATTCACTTTTTCGCACAACACCGGAACGCTGCCTCAAACTTTTGCGTTACCTCGCAAAAGGTTTTGCGAGGGAACGCAAAAATATTGCGAGGTAACGCAAAAGTATTGCGAGGGAACGCAAAATAAAAAAATTCCCCATGTCCCCTAGGGGGCTCCGTAAAATTGACCTGGCTAACTCTAAAAAAATAAAATAAAAAACAACCCCATCTGACATCTTTGAGAAATGTTTTTGATATTTTAACTTAAAAAAAGAATCTTATTTTTCTCTTATGATATTGAATAAAAAAACAGCAATCCATTTAAAATATTCCAAAGGTAATTGTATAATTCTTCTCACCAGCTGTGTTTCTCTGCTTTGCCGAAAGCAAAACCATTTTTCCTCCTCTGCTGGGACCCTGCGTGGCACAGGTGTCTCAGCTTTACTTATTAGGCCGGTTCTCTTTTCAGTGTTACTGTCTGGTGCAAATGCACATGAGAACTTGTGCAAAGCTACAGGTACACATCACAGGTGTTTGGTTATTTGTTTCATTTGTAATTAGCACTTATCGTTTTTTTTTGGTTAGTTTTTTTAAGCTTTAAACAATATTTAGAGCAACATGCCTTTCAAGGCATATATAAACAGCTTTTCATTTAAATTATGCATAACCTTGAATTTTAAAAGAATGAAAATGAGAACATTTTAATTCCAACCTCATTCGAAAGTTCGAATTATTAGAAAATTCTAATTACAACTTCATGTTTGCTGGAAGAATCTTTTGTCGTTGGTTCGATCAGTTTCCGGCTTCATGGCTTAAAACCTTACTCTGGGTTTGGCTTAACCTGAAAGTCCGTCTACTGGTGTGAAATCAACTGGGAAAAGAAGGATATATTCTTGAATATTCTTCATGTTAACTTGCAAAAGCGAAGTAATCAAACAAGAACATTTCAGAATCAAGACCCCATCGAGTCTTCCACATGGTTCCCTGTGAATAGGGCACAATAACTCACAGCAGGGCCTGTAACCTGGCACAGAGAAAACTCTGTGTGAGAGAAGAGAGAATGAGGCTCAAATGAAGCAGGTACACATCCAGCTGGGGGCCTAAATATCAACCGGGGCGTGAGGGGTCATTACTGTGCTGTGCTACCCGGATATTCCCTTTTAGTAAGAAAAAAGAAAGAAAATTAGTTACCCTAAACTGAATTTGCTAAGCCATCTCCAGGGTTACAATTTAACACGATGGGAGATCTCTCGTGTTTGAGGGCAGCTGATGGCTGTCTGGCAAACAAGTCAATCTTGTAGCAGAATATCCTTGAATGCTGGCATAGTTCAACTCTTATAGACTCTTGTTATTTATTTCAGTTGAAAACCAAAAGCAATAACGATTGCTAAGAAAAACAAATCTCACAAATGTGAATTTGTAAATCAATAGAATTCCCCTCAGCATGATTAGATGAGAACAAATTTCAGGCCACTGAAAAGATAACGTCTCATTTTATTCTTTAAAAAAAAATTCAAGGATGGCGTAAAATGGAGGGAATATCAATCAATCAATGTGTTGATTGAACTGAGTCATCGGATAGTTTTAAGAGATCATTGGCTGATTGGGCTTTCTCTAGAACTACTTCAGCACATCTGCATATTACCCTGACAAAATCCTGCACAATCAACTGATTGCAACATATTCCTCTGTGCTTAAAGTGGCACTCGCATGCCGACGAGAAACTCTAGCAGAAGGTCAAGTGCCAACTAAAGGAAAAAGAGCCGGCGTCTGTGCACAAAGACTTGTTAGGAGCCAACCAAACCGACAGAAACCTGTCAAAAATGCAGCGTAGGTTTTGTCCCTGGGCCTGTAGTCATGCACTGTATTCAGCAAGCAGCGTCCACATACACTCCCATCATTGCAACCAGAATGCAAATTATGGCTTTCAAGGCTTTTGGAAAAACACCGTCATAACTAAAACATCAACTTTTATTCATTCAAAATGAGACCGTTTTAGTGATGGAAGGCCTCCGATCACTAAACCAGTATCACTTATGGTGATTATTCCATATCCTACTGGAACTCAATCTGACCTTTCACCTATAAGATGATGCACATCCCAAAAAAGCAAACAAAAAAAATCACGCTATTGATAGAAGTGCAAGGCTTTACCATCTATATGTGGGTGTAAAGTTGCATGTTTACCATTGGAATATCTTTAAAGAATTGTGTTCATTTGAGGGGTTTGGCACAGCAAGTACAAAAGAAATTTCATGTGTGTCTACCCCCCCAAAAAAATAGGAAGATTATACTTTAGAGATCTCACAAAACATTTGAGGAGAGATTTATAGTGCTGATCATCCCTGATTGGTCCACCATTCTTACTGTTGCATATTACTTTGTGTAATCGGTGCTGCAGCTCTGACAGCAGCAAGGACCGTTGTCGCCACTCACCCTCCCCGTCTGCACACACTCTTCAGTTTCCTTAATTGGCGTGACCTACCCTGTGGACTAATGGAAATGCTGAAAATCCAGGGATAAAATAACCTTTTAGCCTCTTGAAAAGTTTCTGGGGCATTGAAGTACCAGGTGCTTTTGGTCAAAATGTACTGGAAGATGTATGAGGTAACAGTTCCCTCCCATCCCCCCCCCCCCCCCCCCATTGGATGGATTTAGGTATTGTATTTTGGAATATCATGGATTGTTCTGAAGGATTTTAAAAAGGAAATACCCCAGGAAATATGGAATTATGAGAAACCCTTTAAGGTTAAATCACCTGGATCTGGTATCATATTTAAAAGATAAAGAGCTACTGTAAGAAAAAGAGAGTTCATGTTCCGTCTCCTGTTCTTTATTTTTTTTCAAAACCTTAGTTTTAAAAGTTTTCTGTGTGAGCCCATGAAGCAGCTGAAAACTTTTCAGTTTGGAGAAAGACCTCTGGAAAGATGGACCAAGACTAAATATGGCTATAAGAAGTGGAGGAATGTATTATAACACATGCAAAAGTTTATCCAGAACAGTTTTGGGAACACGTCTTGCATCAGTCCATAAAGAAGGTTGGAGATATTAAAATATCTTTTTAGTGTTGTGTAAAGAAAAAAAAAAAAAAAAAAAAAGAAAAAAAATGTGAAACTGTTTCTCAGCTCAAACAAAAGGGGCCCATGTAATTACATTTATTAGACCCGAAGTAAGTGAAAATGATTAGAAAAGTTTTTTGTTTTGTTTAATTGTCCTTGACAAAAATAACTGTCTCTTTGGCTTCTTCTCTCAATACAGAATGATTTTCTAATGGAAGCCCCTCTCCTGAAAATAAAGTAGCAATGCTAAATCCAAGTAATAATTCATTCAAGGGTATCTCCTGGTGTTCAAATAGATACGTGGCAGCCACCTCAGGTTAAAGAACTACACAAACCGAATAAACGGTGTGATATTTTGCACACCGTACAAAGCTGCAATTAAAACCTTGTAAAGTGATTTGCAGAACCTGAACATGGAAAAAAAAAGCATTAGACAATTTTCAATTGAACATGGTCCATGTATGTGAATCCATTTATTTATCCAATTATCTGTGCTGCACAAGTAAAAAGCATCATTTGCACAGACCATGGGTGATATGGATAAGCTGAAATAATGGGTACGATTTACAGAAAAGGTTGATATTTTCTTGATATTCTTTTCCCGAGGTTCAAATAGTCCTGTATAAAGTCTAGACACGTACGTCTCATGATTATGCACTTCCACGTGGTCACTGAAACAAGACAAAGAAGAGGATATCACATTCGGTCTAATATTTCATGCATGATAATAGCTTTCTTCATCTGAGAGGAATATTACCAGGCAAAGGTCAGGTTAGTTTCATCGCATACAACAAATATGGTGACTTCATTCAAAATGTATATGCATGTCTCATGTTAACACACCACCTCACACACATGCAGATGTATCCAATGTACAGCATTTCTCAGAGAGTGGGTGTAATGACTCATCTGAGATGATGAAGCCGTTTGCGTGAAGAGAGCCCGGGTTTCTGTCTGAAGGTCAGACACGATGGTTATGTGACACCGCTGATGAGTGGAGCTGGTTTCAGCTCAGTGCATCTGGTGGCATTCTGACGTGATCATTAAAGGAAATGTAACGACAACAGGATGGCTCACCTGCAGCTGAATGTTTTTGTCAAAGTCGATTCTATCCAAGAGTCATTTCAATGACCCTTGAGGATTTCTGAGTGGATGTTAACACGTTTCAACCTATTTTGCAAAACAGAATGCCAATCCATTCAATGTAGGTTTATAGTTTTGAGTGTCTGGAACAGTAAGAAATATATCCATTCACTTTTTGACTTTGACAGAGTGTTAGAACCACAGTTCTGTGAGCAGAGGTGTGCAACAGATTGAGACTCGGCGAGAATACCAATCCATCATCATAATGCACGATACAATCCATCTAAGCATCCATGTAGGATGTGAATGGAGCCTTAAATCTGCTCAAGGATGTATACGATTTTTACAACCTTGACAGGAAGGGAAAAATTGAATTTGAACACAAATTAAGTCATTTTGAATAAGTCATTCTCTTTGTCAAATCTGTTGCCTTATTAATTCGATGGTGGAACAAGTTATTCTCAGAAACCGGCCAAAACGGGGGTTGAAACAGCAGCCTCAGCCTCCACTTGTATGCCTAACACGTTTAAGGAGGTGACTCATGCTGGACAGAGAGCAGCGCTTCCTTGATGACGGCACTCCAAAAAGTCCTCAACCTCTCTGCTGCAGAAGCCACAAGAATTAATGATGAAATTAAGTGTGAAAGGTCTTTTTTGTGTGTTCTTTTACCATTTTCATTAGAAAAGACATCCTCATCTTTTATTCTTTCAAAAGTAAATGCCTTATGGTATACTTCACTAGTTACACTTTTTAAAGATTACTAACAACATACTAGGTTATTACATATATTGTAATCTGGTGTCAGTAATGATACTCTATATAGAAACTGAAAAGGGCAGATATTGCCACTGGAAACCGAAGTCTTGAAATGTATCCATCTTCCAGTCCCAGAAGGATACTTGTTTTCATTCCAAGTGTCAAACTATATTTTGAGCCATGCCTCAGGGGAATTTGAAGTCCTTTGTGTCTTATTTGCCCAAAACAATCACCTTGACTAACGAGTGTTGGGTTCTGGCTCAAAGGCCCATTTCAAAACAAGGTTCTTTTATATTGTACTGCTGGCTGCTGTTGTCCTTTGAAAGAAAATAACATGGTTTCCACTGTGCATGAATTTAATTAAATGTAATTGACTATGGCTTACTGTGAAGAAATATAGCACAGTACAGAGTATGGGTGCCTTACATCTGAATATTTAGAAACCAAAATATTAAACCATCATAGGAACGTGTTGAACTGGAATTGACATTAAAAACATTTAATGCCAGCGATGAGTGTTGCAGAAGACGAGGTCATATTTTCATAAAATCCATGTGGTCAGGTTTCTTGTCTGGCAAACTGCTTCCCAGCTGCAGACATCAGAAAGTGAATCGAGGCCAAACAGGACCAGAGCAATAATTAGTCCAGGCAGAAATTCATCATTCCCAGTTGAGGGACGCCTGCAAAGCTGACCTCCCGTCTCAAAGCCACAGCCATCCACAACTGGCAGAGTGGGAATAATCTCCTCAAGGGGAAGTTCATCATTTTCTATTCTATTCTTTATTTGCAAATGTGGGGAAAGTCTCAACAGCCTTTGAAGACATTTCCTTAATTAAATTTTAACAAACATACTTATTTCGTTTCATCTCGCTGTAGGGGAAAAGAAAAGAAAACACAAACTTCTCCGTGTAAACTTTGAAAGTACCAGAGTCAATGTTTCAGAAATTGCTGTTGCCAGAGGAGATGATATTGGTTATATTAAATGTTCCATGAACATTAGCACTAATTAGTGAAAGTTCACGCTCAAGGAGAATGTCATTCGGAATTTAAGTGAAAAAAAGGGCACTTGGCATTTTCCTTCAAAAGTGAGACAGTGTCTACATTGATTTCTTTCCAAGTTTGTCAGAAGAATCCATTAGCCTACAATTGCTGCACTCCAGCTGCGCATGAATGAAGAGGGAGTGTGGGTGTCTTTGGAGCTGCACTCATCAAAACCTTTTTATCTTACCTAACACGTCAAGGAATCAGCGTGAAAAAGCAAATCATTGACATGCATTCCAATAGTGAGTCTCAATACAACTCAACTTTTCATTTAATGCAGCTAACAAACTGAAGGCAACATTTCAACAAATGATTACCTTGAAACTCATATTTCCCTTAAGGATTTTATGATTACATGCACCGCTGTGCCCAGCGGTCTTACATGCAAAAAGCTTGACTGTGACAGGATACATTTAGACTCAGTATAAACCTAGGTCTGCAGAAAAGCCAGGGCGAGATGTGTGGGTGCTGGAAATGGGTCTCATTATTTCTTAAGATAGAGCAGAGAGCTCTTAAAGTGAGAAAGAAGAAAAAAAAAAATCATAATTACCTTACATACCCACACATAGGTACAACAAGACACACAAGGCTATAACACAATGTCTGTTTTCTTTCAATAAAAGAGTTTTCTAACTGTTACATATACTTTTTTATTAATACAAGAAAACAGCCGATGGGATTCTGATAAGAATCTGTTTTCACACAATCCATTAGACCCTGCTTTCCTCTGAATGGGAACTTAGTCCTTATCCTTTCAGCAAGCGTGGAGAATTTAAAAAAAAAGATTCAAATCCCTGGGTACTTTTAGTCTTTGGTTAATACATGTTTTGACATATTTAAGTGCCAATTCTGAGCTTTGTACTGCACTAATGAATTGGTACAGTAAGGCAATTAGGGACCAGAGGAGAAATTCTGTCTCAAAGCTTCAGTGTCTAAAGCCCATAGCCTGGCTCCTCTCAAAACGTGTCTGTAATTAATTCATTTCTTGAATTTTATATCAAAGCCAAAACTACTTCAAAATTTGCTTCCCTCCCCCAAGAATTCACAGTTTTACTTTTATCAGCTAACTTTTGCTGCATGGTCATGATTTTCCCTAAAAATGGAATAATGCCCATTAAAGGTTTTATAGGAGGCTGTGGTTCAGTCATTCAAATTATACTTATCTCAATATGGATATTTGCCAGTGATGGCCTAGAGAAGACTGAAGGTCTGAGAAAAAA
>JABUIW010000152.1:11085450-11147679 GCA_013363375.1 Menidia beryllina | reverse complement strand
ACTGTTTCACCCCCCCCCCCCCGCCCGCCCCCAAGAAAAAAAAAAAATTTCAAAAGGAAAAACCAATTTAAAAAAAAAAAAGCCACTAAAAATATTCATTTGAATCAGTTAAATTATTCTCCAGTGATATGTTCCATACTCTGGATTTAGTATTTTGACAAACAAAAGCAAGGCAGAAAATAGCCATGTGCACAGGAAAGCATCCAAAACGGTATCTAAAGAAAGACTAATTACAGGGCTGGAATAAGAGAAGGCATCACACGGCATCCACAGGTATCAATCCACACACAAGAGACTCCCTATACACACACACGCATACACACACAACTGAAAAACTGTGCCTTTAATAGACTGACTGTTAATCAGTTGCCTGTGTACAGGGAAGGTTATTAGAGTATTATTAGTATGCTTTCCCAATTGCACATAATGAAATGGACATTCACATTATGCACCTTTCATTAGCAGAGGCCTTTGCCATGTTTTATACTGTAAACTCTTTGATACACCACTCATATCTGTCAAAGCTCAACCATCTAGCCTTGAAATGCTCAACTGGAGTGAATAATTCAGTCTCAAAAATAGCCAAAAGAAAGCACATAATTCCAGCCCCTTTTCATTTTCTTCATTTGCAGCATCTCATGCCAAAGAATGTGGTTGAATTATATATATGCTTCACATATTTACTACAAAAGGGACAGGTGTCGTTGCCTTTTAACCATAATAGAGCTCGCTTTGTTTATTGCAAGCAATGAAGAAAGGAACAAATGGACCAAGAGGCAATGTGCTGGTTTTCAAGTGGCAACCACAGATAGGCCTCTGTGTTGTAGGCCCTCATGTTTCAGCCTTCAAGACTCCCATTGATCTGTCTGAAGGCCCGCTGGAAGCTGATGGACTGACAAAGCAGTCAGATGCTGTTCGTCCAGCTTTGTGAATCCTCCTGGGGTATGCTCGTGCTGGTCCATCTTGGAGCTCCATTCCACGCACTGTCAGACAAAGGGGTTGAATATGCCTAGAAGTTTTGCCATCGTGGAGCCTGGATCTCAGAGCTGCTGCTGCTTTTAAGTCAGTCGAGAGACCTCAGGCAGGAGAGCAGAATGTACAAGTCCAAGCTTTAGTCAGGAGTATATTTTTAAAAAAAGTACATTTCATATGAACGTTTGTGGAGGGTTGGGAGACTCATATGCAAGGGGGGAGGAAAAAGAACATGGTAAAAAAAAAGCCATTCTGACATTGAAAGCTTTGTTAGAAGGACTGACATTTTTGCACCACAAACTTGAGTTTAGCTTCACAGTGGGCCAACAGTGCCACTAGTCTCTAAAACAGATGAAACACAGCAAATGTATGGATTACTGAAGCCCTTGAAAAGCTGCTGGCACCTCACTAGCCGCTTCTAAAAATTCATAAAGAGTTTGGAAGTGTGAGAAAGATGAGTCGATACACAGAAATTCGGTGGGTAAAGACACACAATGATTGCTGTGTGAATTTAAGTTAACACACATGCAACCTCTCACTCTTTGCTGCTCCATTCATCTCCTTTCTTTATTGTACCAAACTATCAAATTAAGCACAGATGCCAAAAAAAGTTTTTTTTTAATAAAAGAGATGGGCTGGAGTGTCAAACGTGGTGGCTGTGGCTTCATTGTTGGGAAAGCCGGCTTGAGCAGTCAAGGAAAGCGGCAATGTAGGAAAGTCATTTCTTTTCAGCCCAGTGTGGAAGCAGATAGCAGCAAGCCATCATGAAGCACAAGGCACGCTCTGGACAGCCATTCCTCTGGGTAGGGTACAGGGTGATAACACACATGTGCATACACACACACACACACACACACACACACGCAGTCTTCTGAGACACAAGTGTCAGAAGACTGCGTGTTACTGTGTGAAACATTTTCTGATGGCATGACAATATCAGAGACGGCAAAGGCATGACTGGAAAAAAATTCAATTTAGAAAAAGGAAATGGAAAAACAAACTGAGGAAACAGATGATGTTGACTATTGGTCAGTGAACAAAATGTCTGGTATTAGTTATTGATCACAGCTCAGCCAACCCGAGTAATTCCTATCATCCAAAAGTTTTTTTTTTTTTTTTTAAAAGATCAATGAATTACTTACAGCAAAGCATAAATAAATAAAGATAAAGCATATGTTCCTTTTCTGTGAGCAGTTTGTCACAGGAACACTTCTATATGTCAATTCTAAGATATTAAAGAAATCTTAGAGATCAGCGTTGCAGCACGAGGTCAGGCTCTCCTGATGGGTGGAGGTTAGATATGTTTAAAGTGCCAACAAACAAGAAACATGATTTAGGTTGATTTGTATGTATTCAAATTCTGATGGCACATATTTACTTCCATAGATTTTATAGCTAAAGTGATCAAACTTTGAGGTTGAAAACCTGCTCAGTATTTACCTGAAACCTCTTCAATGTTTCATTTACATGTCATGCTTCCGACTACTTCATTCAATTCATCTATGGGATGCTGTGTCTGATAGCAGCATCAACTCAAGCTTATTCTGCTTTACTGAATTATGGCTCATAACTGTAGAATCAGGTATTTCCAAAAGCACCCTGCTTTGTTCATCAGAAGACACACCTTGCTTATTCTGCATTGCCTTTAATAACACACAATAAAAAAAACATTGCATGCGGCTTAGTAAGCCAGGCTGAGTACGAGGCCAACTACACCACAAGGACATTGGATAGAAAAAAGGTATTGTTGGTGCCTTTGGGATTAATTAAAAAAAAAGTGTGAACCCCACAGCTGGAGCAGATGCATTCAAACACGGCCCACTCTCCAGTGGTTGTCAGACATAAACAAATAAAGATCAATGCCAACATGTGTACACTGGGAGGATAACGGCAGCTCATATTTTAAGGCTCATGGCATTTATTAAAGGATTGATTCTCAGCCGGCTGAGGAGACAGAATTCAGATAACATGCTTGCAGTGGTAGGTCAATGAATGAAAGACAGCTATGATGGGATTTTAGAAACCTGTGCTACGCAACTCATGCCCCACCAGGATCTGAAGTGATGCCAGGAATTTTTCAAAAAACAGGAAATATATAAGCAGCTTTAATAAATAGCAGTAAGAGGTATTTTAAGAGCTTTATATTTAATTCAGCTTTTCTAAATGTGGGTCTCAACAATTAATGTATCCATTTATTCTTGGGTAAAAGCAAAGAAGAAAGAAACCACAGATTTGCTTTAGCTCGACTGTAAGATTCTGAGGAACTAACCTCCAGATCATTAGACAGATGTCTTGTTTCTCTGTTACAGGCAATTTCAACAATGTTATCATTAAAACTTTTCTGTAAGTCTTTGGTTGAAGTCACTGGACCGAAAGCGTGTCATTACAATTAGCTTGTGAGCATGCAGCATATTCATGTCAGACTAATTCCAGCACATCCATCCATACTAGTCACTTGCATAGTGATTACATAAAGAGATTTCACTATATTCTAATCCACTTTATCTCATCTGGTAATTTAACATTCCTAAAAGGGTCACAAACATTTTTGTCGATGCATTGACTGAAGTTATTAGGGTCCTCAATGACCAAACTTTGTGCAGTTCCAGCATTTTTCTTTTTAATGTCAGTAGTGATTTGTCAGTTATTTTGGTTTAAACATTTTTTTTTCCTTAGATTTATGTGATCTGGAACACTTCAGGGTTGCTAATTTGTTACTAATCTATGAGCAGGCCCGTTAAGATCCCATTATGTCCCACTTTAGATGGCCCTCAGTTTGATTAAAACTGGCCCCAGATTGCTTCCTGTCTCACTCTGAGTGCCAAAGGACTTCATACTCTGATCACTGTTAATGCGCCCACGTCGTGCAATTTACATTTTAAGATACAGCCAGCTCTAATAAACTGTCACTTAAAAAATACATAAAATGTATCAACCACCACTATACTCCCATTATTTGATTTTCTTGGCTGTTATATTTCTACAAAACCAAATTTGTACCTACAGACAGACTTGCAGAAACATTTGATTAAAGCATTCAATAATCAAATTCTTACCTACTTTCAAAATAGAATTGCACTCAGACAGATATTATAATATTACATTTATTTCACAGATCTAAAGAATTATATTTGGTCATATCTATTATCTGGAGAGTAAGAAAAAAAATCTATGTAGCATTGCTTGGCTAATGAACACAAACTTTTTTTTTCAATGAGTTGATATTATAATGTCTGAATTAAAATGTGCATTTCTATTTTAGGCAGACAAACCGATTTATCCCTCACCATTTCATTTTGAGACAGAGAAGCACTGATCACAACATAAATATTATTTCCACAGGCTGCCTTAAATTGCAGTCTACCAACATCACCCTAACCCTCTATAACAATTTGTTTTAACTTCCAGATATCACACTTTAAGATGTCTTTGGCACAAAACATTTAAATGTTTTTTTAAAGAGCAAACAATGGAGAAACTGAAGTGTGTGCTATTATTCATTTTTGGCTCATTGCACTTACTTTTCTCCCACTTATTTAAAGAACAAGGTGATAGTGACTCAGACTGGTTTATATGCTCACAACATTAAACACAGAAAAGCACTTTCTGACAGAGTTAGAGCTCAAATTATTTAAACAGCTCTCCAGAGCCATTTCGAAAGCCACCAGACTTAATGTAAGTAAAAGTGCACTTCTACCAGAAAGCTATTTCAGCAAATTATAGGACTATGCCAAAGATTATGAATGGCTTGTGTTGCCATTTTCCTCCTATAGAAAGCAGGGCCAGAAGTCAAATCTGCTTAGGAACCAGATAATAAAAACAGTGAAATTGTTCTATAAGTTACGTAAAAGATATTTTCAGCGAAGGTTTTAGAAAACAGTCTGGGAAGATAGATTGACTCCCATACACCAACGATACACTATGCATTTGTCTAAAACATGTTTTGTGCAAAATCTGCTAAATATTCTACTAGAAACAGAAGGTTTTGTAGAAAGCCTAAAATTGCCTAATGATCCTTTACATCTCAGATTCTGAAGAGACATGAAAGAAGTAGTATATTAGAAGACCTCCAGAAACCATAAAAAAAAAAGTCTCACTCAGAAATTACTCGACATTTTTTGTCTTGAATCTATAAAGTGAACATTCAAAAAGGTCTGGATGGGTTAATGGAAGAGAACTGTCTAAAAGTTTGGAGAGCTGTTTACTGCTAGGAATTTACCACAGATCCCACACGGCTCTTTAACAGATGACATCATCCATCACACTATTTGTCATATTAATACCTCCATCTAGTTAAATGTCTCATCTTTTGCTGTCTATTTACTCTGCCTGCTCATGTCCCAGCAGTGCATCTCTTACAAACAGCATTTCATCAACATGCACCCTTACCGAGGTAGAGGGATGATTGTGACTTGGGAAATGGGTTTAAATTAGGCTTTCAAAAATTAGGTTAGGGGTTGTCATGGGCTTGTGGTTCCCCAATGACATCCATATCAATGACACAAACCTTCTCATTAGGAAGCCTGAGCAATGCTGCTGTAAGCAGTGACCCACAGTGCTTGGAGCAGGATGGAAGGACACAGTTTAAGGAAATTGACAGTTCCATTACATACAAACAGGCTGGGCTTAAGAGGAAACGACAGGTCTATTAACGCCACAGGAAAAGCCTGGAAAACATACACATGTTCAAGCTCAATCTAAACAGATATTTGCACGTTGCTTTCCCTCAAATACTAATGATATTTCACATGATTTCATTTGTCACAGGCATGTGTCAGTCGCTGGATAAATCTGCATAGATTCACCTTTAGTTAAGGGTTTCTCTTGCCATATACTTTTCCCAGACGAATTGCTGTTGAAGTCAGATTTCTAGGAAACACTTAATGCCACACCAGGTTTTTAAAATGCAGCATGCAGTTGTTCTTGAGAATTTCCCTCTTACTTAATGGTCCAGAAAGTGGTTCATGATGAATTTGTGTCTGCAGTAAAATGATAAACACACATAATGAGGATGACCCTTCCAATAGAGGATTAGTGGGACCCAAGATTACACTAAGGGCTGCGGGTTCCAAAGGCCTTCATATACGTTAATTAAAAACAAAACTGGAAAAGAGGGGTCTCGAAATAAGTGGTTGCACAGTGCTACAGAAGCACACCATTCAACCATAAAATTAAAAGCATTTGTCTGATATTTATCGGACATATAAACAAACACCTATCACAATTTTTCTGGTGAGACTTTAAGGCCATTAAAACGCGTGCAAGGCAGCATGTAGGAATGTTTAAGGTTAATTATATTTTGGTCTTGTGAGATTCTGATTAATCTCATTCACTCCATCTTTACTGTTTTGAATGTGTCGTTTAGCATTGAAGATAAAGACTGTTTTGTCCTAATTTCAACGCTGTATTGTCACACATTACGCTTTGATAATCACGATTCCTACAGTAAATTCCTTATCTCTCAGCCCACCTAAGTCCACTTAAAAACATCCATACTGTAAGGAAATGGTTTTTATCCATTGGAAAAATCAAATGTGTCAGACTATCAGGTCCATCTATAGTTTAAGAAAAAACGTAATTGTTTTTCCCGTAGTTTTATGTTAAGGAGTAGTGGAGACAAAAGTTATTTACAGCCTAACTTAGCGACTTACACGTGTCCTACAGAAAAATAACGATCACTCTATGCCCCGCTCCCCCCAAAAAAGGGTTACATATTCAAAGACTATCGGAAACGCATTTGGGTGAGAGATAAAAATCAGGTTTCAAAAACAATTCCTCCTCTGAGAAAAAATAAAATAAAATCCCGCAAGCCCCAAACAGCAGCTTCTAACAACCTACTGACAGCTCCAGTGCAGTTAATCAGCTCTGGTTTTCACAGAACACCACCAATACCAAGGACACCATACCCATAAATAATTCACTGTTTGAGGCCTCTTGCCTTTCTACTTTAGCATCAACAAATAGTGACATAAGCATGGACAGTAAAATATGAACGCCATCATTTCCAGCATACAGGCAAACAGAATTTTTCAAACCGGTATCTAAAAGCTTACCTCAGAGGACAGGGAAAAAAAGGGCTTGTGGGCCTGAAACTCCCCAGGAGAATCCAGAGGCAGAAACACCTTAAATTGCACGTATAGTTGTGAGGTGGGAGGGTTTGAATGGACTTCCGGCTTTATTACACTGGTGTCATAGACCACACTTATTGAGAGGGCATAAAAGTCTAAATTCAGTTTCTTTGACCTGACCTTTAGTTACTGAAAGGGGAAAAAAAGGGGGTGCAGATGCCATGGTAGTTAGGATGGGTTTCATGATGTACATGACTATGTTTTTGGCGGTCTTTCTTTTGCTTCATGGTTTGACTTTCATACATGTTTCTTTCATCTCCACTAAATAAACATGGGATGCAAATCTTTGCAGCTGCAAAATCAAATCTGCTGCATAATGCATTCCCACTTTTAAGTTTTTTCCCCTGGCTCGTGGAGTCAAATGTGATAATTAGTGCATATTTACAGCCACAGGCCTGACTGTAAAAATATCCGACATTCACTCAAACTTACATTGACCTTGTGACTTCATTTTAGATGAGTGAGAAATCCCAATGTTTAAAAGTCACAGGTGAGGGACTCCTACTTTCCTATTTTTCCTACTTACAAAACTCAGTCCATGTTCATTCAAAGTATTTAACAAAAAAAGGGGTCAAATGCACAATTATTAGTTTATGATTGTTGATGGAAAGAAAACAAAGCTTGGTAAGTTCCCAGATATAACAGTTCACCCAATCTCAAAGTGGTCTTATCACCCAGCTGCATCCCATCTTAACAGAGCAATTTGTGTAATGAAACTGCGACTTTAAACCCAGTATCTCTACATGTACTGAGCTCTTCAGTTTCCTTTGGCTCCGTTCCAAGTGGAGCTCAGACACTGTCTGGCCTACTTCCTGCTTATTTAAAGATTTTGCTTCCTCAAACACAAAAGAAATGGTAAAATATGAGATAGGTGGCAAAAAGAAGACGGGAACAAATAGTGCAGAAGAAGTGGAACCGGCTGGAATATGAAGTCAGCACATACACAACCAAAAACAAAAAGTGTCTGAGATTCTGAACATTTCCATAGGCCACTTCTAAGAAGCATTGATGGAATCAGATTTACTGAATTACTACCAAAAAATGTGTGAGCTGTAAACTTGAAATCAGAAGATATACGGTCCATTTAGACCAGAAACACCAGACCAGACTAGGAGCAAACATTATGGTGAGTAATTTAAAGGAGAGAGCACACTGCTCCTGGGTAACATTGTCTTGTCGAAAACTATTACTCACCTCACCTTTATCTTTGGCCAGTGTAAGATATACCCTGAATTCCTGTCAATAAAAATGTCTCTGGGGATGATCTGAAAAATGAACCTTTGTTTGCAAATAAGGTCCAAAAGCTGGGAGACCTCGTCCTCCTGAGGCCCCCCAAAAAAAAGAATAAAGGAATCTCTATGGGCCATCAAAAATGGACCTTACCTTGGTAAAAGTAACAGGGACAAATATCAAGCAGCCCAGTTAATTTAGGGGCAGGCACAACATACAACAGAGCACAAAAAGTGGAAACGCGGTTGGACAAACATGCAGCCTCGATATCACCCGTCAGTCAAGTTGTGGCCGGAGACACAGGACACTTCTAGTCTCCCCTGTCTGTGCATTATTTTTCTCCATCCAAGTTTTCTAATGGATTCTGAGCCACAGGCAGAGTGTGCCTGAAAGAAATTTCACATTCATTAATCATAACTTGCCATTTGCAACAACCACCATCTCAGCTCCAACCATCTCCGAGCTCCCCCGGACTCTCGAGTGAAGCCAGCTCACAGTACAGGTCTACATCCTTTTAGCATTACTTTCCTGCTGTGTGTAGACTTTAAACCTTAATACATATTCTTAGTCAGATGTGAATGGGTAGACCATAGTATAAGTGACAAAAACCGATGGGAAAATATATGGATGCACATTAACACGGCAGCCTCTGTAGCCTGTGTTGTCCATGATAAGGAGATACCGCATGTTTTCCATAAAGCAATCCAGAAAATGCGTGTTGTCTTCTACACTGGTTTCAGTCACCAGTGCGACTCCGTCTCACATTAGGAATTTAAAAAAATCATTCGGTCTATGGCTATTACCTCTAGATGAGTGGGGACATGATTTATTGATGTTCAGATTCACGGAACGTATTCATTTGAAACATGCTGCGTTTTTTAGGTAACTCTGAAGCAGGACTTTTCTGTCCCAGATGGTGGATGAGAAGACTCATTTTTAGGGCTCCCTCATCAGCAAAACAAGTCTTACAACATTGAGATAAAGCTGCTCTATGTTGCATTAGCACAATAATGGCTGCAGGTGTACTTATTTACAGCTGAGCTCAACCTCATACCAAAAATATTAACACCTTTATGAATGGATTCACTTCCTGTCCATAGAACTCAGTGTTTTCCATTTCTCCAATTGTTTCTGAACGTCAGTGTGCGTCTGTGCCTGCACACACGTTTTTCTGTACAGTTCTTTGATGTGCAGTCCTTTTCAATTTTTGCCAAATTTGTCAAGCGTGTAAGGAGGTTGTACTACATCTCATTACAGCCTAGAAAATGCCTGTGTCATTGTGTTCCTAACAAAACAATATGTTAATCTGGTTACTCCATGAATATCTGCAAGATTAATTAGGGATTAAACCATTTGCTCTGGGGACGAGACCACAGTGTGAACAACAAAGAATTATGGTGCCGCAGACCCGGGATAAACAACAAAACACTCACTTATTGTGTGCTGTAGCAGCCTTCATTATTTACTCTGAGTCACCATCTAAAGAAATATGTTTCACATGCAGTACACACAATCACACAAAGGCTACAGCACACAGGACGCTTCCAGCCCACATTTGTCCGCAGCAGTGGACAAACATTATAAACGCACTTAACATAAACTACTTTTTTATTGCTTTTCTTTGGTAAAATACAAATTAATTTAATCTGAAATTGCAAATAAAAAATTTGATTTCTTCCAGTGGAAGAAAAAACAGTTTAATTCATCTTTGAATATATGGCTATATTTCAATACCACTGAGAGCTTACACATGTTCAAGTAATGGCGTAGAAAAAAATAATTTATGCACAGCGCCAATTAAAGAAATTTCAACACATTCCAGTATAAATTCCTTTGTAATTCGTACTGGATTTCAGTGTTGCATGCCGTCAATATTTTAACAATCCCAACCCCCTGCCTCAAAAGAAAAAAAAAGCTGTACATTTTTTAAAGGTTTGTGTAGAGTTACTGCTAAAGCAAACACCTTTCATCAGGTTGTGTCTAAAATCCTTTAACTCAGGTGCTGCTTCCAATATAGCAGCAAATTACAGAAGGTGTCCCCCATCTTTCTGCAAACATTTGATAAATGTATGATGCATTTCAATTTCAAAGCTAAATATTAATGAGGATGCACAAAATATAGAAAAGATCTGAAGATGCAAATATAGAGAAGGATCAATCAAAATGTGAATATTTGCTTTGATTTCATTCGGCAAGATAATTCAAGCAATCTGAAGCAGTTTTCACACGAAAGGGAGAATAAATAAATAAATCTCCTTTTGCAAAGTTCAATATAGAGCTCTAAGAATAGATGGCATGCAAAATACTGAGTATGGTGACAATGATTTCCGGAGCATCTCCGAAAAATGTAAGTCTATAAATATGGAAGAAGACTACTAAGAATAGCCTGAGTGCAATTTACACATGAAGTGCAATCTTACATGAAGAACACAACAGATTGGCTGCTGCCAACTGGGTTCCACTGTTACCTGCTGTCCAACACAACCAGAGCATGACAAATACACTGATGCTTCAATAGACTCAAAACCAACCCACTCTTCGCCGTCAGACTGGAGTAAACAAGAGAATGGGCTTACAACAAATTCAGCACAGTTCAGATCAGATTAAGTGGAGTGTATCTGGTTTTTACCCCTGTAACCAATGTGTGGAAATGAAAAGTAATCAACCTATTCTACCGCACCCACCATTTCTATAACCAGTGACAGCAAAAAGATACCCACTGCCATTCATTTTAGCCAATTGTGACAAAGTATAATACTCTTTTTTTTAAAAATGTATATATTAAAAGCAGCATGTTAGTAATCAAGCATCTACTCTGAGAAAAATAACCAGAACCCTGAATGAGGGCAGCAGGGAGTCCTCACTGAAGAGGATTAGCATGGATTAGAGTTCAACAGGAACTCGGAGGGGATTCAGGATGTCATTCCTGCGTGCCCAGGGAAGGCCCCCTCAGCTAGAGATAGACTGTTGCTCGTCCTCACCATTAGTTCAAATTCTACTGCATTTTCTGTTTGAGAGACTGAAGGGTTTGTGCTGGACAGAGGAACAAGAGCACAAAAGGAGAAAGAACTCTTTCTGTACTGGGAGATGAGGAGGTGGAAAAGCAGCAGTTCAGCTCGACAGACTGAGCGTCTCCATACGGGCAGCGAGCAAAATTCCCGTTCTAGCAGGATTGGGTCCAGCAATGACTGCAGTAAGATGAACACATGTCTGTAGTCAGGAGTGTAATTCTTTTGCTGCCAAGCGTATAAACACTGAAAGACGGTTAAATAAAAATAAAACCCAATATAAAAGCTGCTGGATTTAATTGACAATGTTGTATACTGTACAAACATACAAACAAACAGTGTGCTCTGTTAGAGGCATTCCGGCCATCTCCAAACAGCAAACTGTACTATGGCAAAGGTCCTACAATCCCATTCCAGTCATGCAGCTTATGGTATTTGCACCAGCTGGTTGCTCATTTTGACATAAAAGATATTTTTTTCTTTAGCGTCTCTGCCAAAAAGTACCTTCATATTTCTCCATTTCAGGATAGTATAACTTAATTGCATCATGAGCTCTAGATAGAAGAAAAGTTAAATGAAAAAAGAAATTAATGAGTGATTATCTTGTCACCTTAAAATTTGCAATTTAAACTCCTCCAATTAGCCTCTCCCCATCACCTTGATTT
Organism: Menidia beryllina; assembly: GCA_013363375.1. Classification (NCBI taxonomy): domain Eukaryota; kingdom Metazoa; phylum Chordata; class Actinopteri; order Atheriniformes; family Atherinopsidae; genus Menidia; species Menidia beryllina. The sequence continues at coordinate 11,135,676 of JABUIW010000152.1, read as the reverse complement.
GATTAGCCTGCAGTGCTCTACCTGCTCCGCTGTGATTAACTCTCCTCAGATGTCTGCAGGCAACTGCAGTGTGATTACATGTACTTAGTCATTCACTAAGTGACAAGCAGCATGCAAGCCTAGACCCAGGCATATATGAACACACACAAAAAGGAGCGTCCCACACACACAAGCAGACAAAACAGGACTGAAGGCTGTACAACACCAAGTTCCATCCCTTCATTTTCTATGCCGCTAGTTCCCAACAGGGTCACGGGAGGCCTATCCTCGCTGACAATGGGTGAGAGGCGGGGTACACCCCGGATAGGCTGCCAGTCCATAGCATGGCCACAGAGATACAAACGCGCCGGAGGACCCGGCGAGAACCCACGCAGACACAGGGAGAACATGCAAACTCCACACAGAAAGGGCCCAGTTCCCCCAAGTTATTCCTGCAAAGTCCTTTCAGCGTGTGGATTAAAAAGCTGTTCCCTCACTTCTACCTAAAGACGACGGCGCTCGTTCAGACGTGTTCAGAGTAACCTTGAGCAGTCGCTTCTGCTCGTATACAGAGCCCAGCAGAGCGCTGCGTGGAGGTTTAGTAAGCTGGGATTCGTGGTCTTGCTCCCCACTGAACATCTTTGCCATGTGAAATTGCCTAATAAATATGCACTGGATTGCACAGACGAGACCTGACTGGAATTTATGGTTAATAAAAGGGGATGAAAAGCTCAAACACACAAATGAATCACCACCTTGTGAAGTCTGTGCTTCCTAATAAAATAAATGCATTAAATCAGATTGAATTATTTTTAAAGCTTCACTTTTGTACATTAGATAAGGCCAGTAAAATAGATTGGCTAATTCTTCTCAGTTCAAGTCTGAATAAAACAGTTTAATTTTTTGAATGTATTAATGTTTTATTTAATTTCACCAAAGGAGAACCCTTAAAAAATGGTTCCATTTTGCATAGATTCATTGAACAATTCTGCTAGAAAAAGGCATGCTGTGTGTTAAAAGTCTTGAGGAACAGCTATCAAGCAATTGCCACCCACAAAAGCACATTATCATGTTAGTCAGACAAAATCTACAGTAAAAGGTGGCAAAGACTTTTGCCCTTAAAAAGGACGAATTTGACAGCAGGCAGGTGGTGCAATCTCTGCAAGCGAGCGCACATAAATGAATTTATTGAAGCCGATTGAATCATCAACCCTCGTCCAGATGGGTACAGTGACAAACCTCATCAGAGGCAGATGCACTCCAAGGAAGAGTTTAATGGGACATCTTCAAAAAAGGACCAAAACCTCCTATGGGTTCTCATGCTTAATCAAATTAAATTTACCATCTCCTTACATACATTTAGAAATGTTTGTTCTGCCAGCGTTATCCCCCTCCAGAGTCAACATGTACTGACCAGTAACCAGAGAGCTTTTGTCATTTTGTCAGCACCCATTTGAACTATATATTTTCATATTATATTTTCAAACAAAGCTTTAAACTAAACCTTTTCGCTAAATGTGGAAACAAAATGACATGGATCTATAGCACAGGTTCTATGATTCATACCTTCTTTTTTCCTTTTACCATAGCATTTTATATATTGAAATGCAGGACGCAGAATTGAAAGCAGCCCTCAAAACGCAGACGTTTGGCTGCTGCATTTAATGGAGCCCAACCCTCTGAGCTCTTTCAGAGCATGCCCCAGCTACCCAGAGCTGTATGGAAAACAGGTATCTGTATGGACAGAGTGCCAAGTAAAAAGGCCTGCAGTTCAACAGCTGCTATTGTTGGACTGGAAACTGCAAAATAATGAAAAAATTATCCGATGTGCTGGAAGTCCAGCATACACAAATGCTCTGCATTCCATTTCCCTTGCTTATCTCACACACCCCACCAGCACACACACACCAGCAGTGTTTGTGAGCAGATGATGGCTGACAGGTCTGAATTCATGCTGGTGAATGTGAGTCACCCTTGGCTCTTGTCAACAGTGCTGAATCTCCACACCTTCACATCATCTGGATGCTGACAAGAAGAAATATGATTTACCGGGGGGGGAATAATAATCTTCATCTGCAAGACTGGTTGCCTTAAAGACATAGGACTATCTCCCTATGAGAATACAGATAACCAATTCAGATTAAATTAGTACCGAATTAACAAAGACTGAAAATCTGCAAATGAACTGTAACATGTCCATCAGCTTTGACAAAACAATGTGGGGGGGGGGGGGGTAAAGAGGAGGAAAGGGATGGAATGGAGGGAATCTTTCACCTTTCAATTTCCATTTGTGCTGCAGATAAATGGCTCTCTGCTGGAGAGATGCATCAGTTTTCATCCTAATTATTCCTCAGCCACTGATCCAGTAAAAGCTCTCATCCCCTGCCTTTGTTCCACCACTTAAAGGTCAGAGTAGAACATTTGGAGCCTCAAGTAGCTTTGTGTCTTAAAAGTTTTGCAATGGAACATAATTCAGTCTTTCTGTTTAAAGGAGGATTGATTAATCATTCAGAGGGACCAATGGGAATGCAGTGTAGGGCAGGCATATTTCGTAACAAAGGTGTCACATCAAAGTCTGCAGATCGGTGACACAAAAATGTTAACACAAAGCAGCAGAAACCTTTCAGAGCTTTTCTCTCACGCCATGGAATTTCCATGCAGCATTCTCAAAGGAAAGGTAACAGATCTTTGAGTTTAAGTTGGAGCATATCATTTATTACACTACTAGATCAATGTTATGTTTGGATTTGACCTGCAAAACTGATGTGTGTACATACAAAATAATCTTAATCCATCTTTCTACACTTCTGAAAAGTCTTTAATTCAGTTTTGTAAAAGTCTTTGTCCTTCAAAGGGGTCTTAATAATACTCCTTGAAGCAAAAGGCATATTAGAGCTTAACTTAAAACTATATCCAAATGAATGTGAATCTTTCTATTGTTCACTTTTGCTGGGAAAATCGTCTAACAACTTGTGCCATCTGCTACTCACCGGAGGTAACTTCTGTTCTGTAAGATTTCTAGGTGGGGAGACATCCATCTGTAGCTCTTTTTTTGTGCCACTTATCTTTTTGACATCACAGTGCATTACTGCTCTCTCTTTTGTTCTTTCTCACACTCAACCATGTGCCATTCTATTATTTCCTCCATCTTCCCTCTACATCTTCCCTTTCACCATCTTGGTGCCCATTCTCTCTGTCCTGCCGAAGGATCTAATTTATCCAAGTCAACAGTGGCTATCAGCATCTTGTTCCTGCAACACCCAGAGCAGCTGTCAGCAAACAAGGATTCTCAAAGCCAGATAACTTGTGCATTCAAGTAATCTGCCAAGAGTCTGCCACTCAAATATATTAGATTTTCCACCAAAAAAAAAGGAAATTCCAGTTTGTCTTCTTAGGATCATCAAAAAGCTCAGCATCCTATAGAAGTTGAATTCTGTTAATCTAAAATAGCTTTCCACTACATTCAACATAGTGTATACAGGCTCCAAACCATATTTCTCTACATTAGTTCTACTTGTGGAAGCTTTCATTCGAACCTTTCTAGAAAAACCTCCAGTTTCCAAGCCAAATTCTGTTTCATTTAGACTCCACTTCTCCAGTGAACCACCTTTGACCAAAGTTGAAGGCTCCCTGCTGACACCAGCACAAACTTGGGAACAGATAGCTTGTCAACTAGTGCTGCATTCCCCCCCCAGTCAGATTCAAATGTTTACCCATTTCTTTAACGTGCTTATTAATTCATATACACACACATTTATACACACAAGCAGTCTATGTATATAATGTGGGCCACCACTCACACAATCAGAGGAACAAACTCTTCTTTATCCCATTACGGACACAAACCCTGAGATGAATTAAAATAATTGGCAAAAACTTCAATCATTTGTTTTTCTCTTTTCGTCTTTTTTCATTGTAACTCGGCTCAACCTGAGGGGGAGTTTTTGTACTCACAAAGAGGTCAGATGTGAGGAGCAGCAATTAAATATCCTCCTGGCAGTTGTGAATGCAATAGCAGTTTGGGTGTTCACATCTGTGTGACACTTTAAATACAAACTTGTCATTGAATAATGAATTACATCATGGTCCTACAGGACCTGCCGCACTTACACAACTGATGGCGAATGAGCCAGACACTGTCCACGGGTACAAGCAGCGGCTCAGCTGCTGTCTGAAGCACCGTTTGAACTACATCCTTTAAATGAATCGCTCACAGCATCAATCTACACTTACCCGCTTTTGTTATGGTCAAAAGTTTGTTTAAAAGGGGGAATGAATGAAAATCATTGTGTTTTATTATGTAAACGACTTTGGTGCGTGAAAAAACGGATATAGTAAAGTAGTATTTATGTCTCAGACATTTGAGATATAAACGGTTTTGACTCTGGGATACTTAAACATTACTGCCTCCTCAGAACCGACGTGATTGAGAGTTAAACTCTGTATTCTGGGTTTGCCTCAGGTGGTCTGATGATTAAGTAAAACACAGTATTAACGGAAACAGCTCTTAAACTCGTCTTGGATTCTGCATTTACTCCGCATTACCTCACAATTATGGCCATTTGTTTAGTAACGATCTCATAGGCTCACGGCAGTTAAAGCCTCCCTTTCAGCTACACCAAATAAACAAAAAAAAACATCATAAAGATACAGAAGTTTGTCTTTGGCCTCACCTTTCTGAAAACAATCATGTTTGGAGTGTCATCATCTGGGTCCACACTGCTCATGGATCTCATGGACAGCAGAGGGCGAGATGACTTGACAGCATCCTTCGGCTCCTCAGAAATCTCTGGTTCTGAAGTCTCCAGAGAGCCTGTCAGCTGCTCCTCTTCCTCCTCCTCCTGCTGCTGCTGCTGCTGCTGCTGAGGTGCCTCAGCCATCACTCCAGTCTCCCTTTCAGTCCCCGCGTCAAGTAATCCTCTCTTCTCTATCAGCGCCAAACTTCTTCCGGTCCGTCTGCCTGAGCTCCCTCCTCAGTGTCTGAAGGCTGCAGTAAGGAGACAGAGGAAGATGAAGTGGCCCGAACAGCTCGCTGCCGGCCTCCCGCGTCCCATCAGTTTCCCTCTCAGACTTCTGTCAGGACGCACAGGAAGGATGTAACAGAGCAATCATAAATTCTCTTAATTTTCTCTGTTATCTCTGCTATTTTCCTGGTCCATTGTTGTTTGACTTACCTGGAGAGCACACTTTTTGTTTAAGTGCTGTCATTATTTCCCACCATCTCGTACATAAACTGCTGTGCAACACAGTAGAAAAGCCTCAGCTACCATTTTAACATTGTATAGCTGACTATGAAAACACAAATCAGAAGCTTTTGGAATTAGAGGTTAGAAATTTGGTTAAACGTCCTGCGACAATAATGCACTTGGACATGCATACAATTCCATATGTGCTTTGCTACTCTTATACTGTCTGGGACCTTTCCTCAAATCATAATAATCAATAACTGAGATTCAGAAAAATATAAGGACAAAAATAAATAAATAAAAACCTGCATTAAACCAAAAATGAAAAATACTTTTTTCATGGAAGTATGTCCTTAACTGTAGTAATACTTAACCAAAACATACAGTGTTGATGATAACTCATTATTCCTGACACAGTTGATTTAATCATGGCTAAAAAAGAAAAATCAGTCCAAAAAAATACATATACATATACACATATATATATATATATATATATATATATATATACACATATATATATATTTGGATGAATTACCCAAAACTCAGGAACCCCTGGTTACATAACTAAATAGCAAGTACAGACACATATACTGTACTGTCCCAGTGTCCATTCACTTTGACCTGCCAATCCTCTTTTGGAAGTCTGTCAGCTGTCAAAACGTCTGGACACATGAGCTGGGATTTGTTAAAAGAAGGAGCGCTCGGTGGAGAGGAGAGAGAAGAGGACAAAACGTGAGAGCTGTCAGCATGAGGACCTCATGCGTGTCTCCGCGGCCGACTGGAGTTGCAGTCCTAGCATGACAAATCCCCACCATGAGGGTGAACAAATCTTTCCAGCTAGAGCTTTTTCCTTCACATAGCTGGTGCCTTCACCACCATCATGCCACATCATGAGGGGCAGTGGAATTTTCTTGGATGATTCAGAAAGAATTGAAACTTTCCAGTTAACTATATTATTATTTTCTACTGGAAACTGGCAGTCATGTAACTGTAAAAGTGCTATTGTTACTATTCACGTCCTGCTAAAGATAGCAGTTTTTAAAACACAGATAAAACTATAACATATTTAAAAGAAGAGAGAGTATTTTCAAAAAGCTGATATGTTTGGTCTATGAGCTTAATTTCCCTAAACACAGATTACTCTGAATATGATGCCCCAATCAAAACTCAGTCTGCAATCAGATTTTTCACAAAATACATTTTTAAATGACTAATTTTAGCCCAGCATCTCCATAAAAGACAAAAGCTTGAAAGTTAGATTGTAAAACATAAAATTATGTGCACCATCATGTGCACTGGTTGCTAATATTCATGTTCCTAAACCAGCTGTAGTCAGTGGACACAGTACCTGCTGGTGCTTCTTGTTGGGTTTGTCAACAGCATAACTTGGAGTCGTACACATTTGTTTTACTTGCTATATTTTACTTTATTTCTTAGTTTGGAGGGGTTTTTTTAGTTTGGTTTTTGGCGTTAGCTTCTCTATTCAGGTCTCTAATCCGTGTCTGTCTCCCCTCACCACCTGAACCTCGTTGTTAATCACCTCACCTGCATCCACTCCCACAATCACCGCTCTCTGTTTTGTTTTTCTTTTCCTGCCAGGTCAGGTTCAGCCATGTTTGTTGCTGCTTTTGTTCACCACCAGTGTGTGGGTTTGAACATTTTAGAATACACATCTGAGAAATCAAATTAAAGTAGTAAAACATTTGCAGAAACACACGTCACTGACGTCAATTGCTGATGCTGTTTTTCCAAAGGTATCTCATTCAATTTTAGGATGTTGCTTTATTGTTTCATCCTTTTTGTTTTCAGTTTTCGCACAGTCCATTGACCCTTAAAGAGGAGCTGCCTTTTCTCATGAATGCAGTTCCGTCCCACAGCTCTTTGCTAGTCACTTCTATGGCAGTGCTGCATTATTTCCACACTATGTACTTGTACAAACTGGGGATGTGAGGAGGTTGAGTAGAAGAAGTGTTACTGAGCAACCTGTACCATTTTTTTCCTTTTTAATTACCAACCTTGATGATAAAACACTGTTTAGCTTTGTCATATAGCATGGTCCTCTTTTCATAAGACCTTGTGAATTTCTTCCGCCATCTTTCCGATTAACTTGTGTTTTCCAATGAGGGCAAGACCTTCAGAACAGAAAAAACATGGCAATTTATTGTCTATTTGACCATTTCTGATGTGTTTATGTAAATGTTGTGGTGATGACTTTGCTCAGGATTCGAGTTGGTACTATAGTGGTTTTGATTAAGTTATGAGGCTTCAGGTAATGAGTGCAAGCCAGCGTAATGTCTTCTGAAGTGGAGGCCCAGCTGTGTGCATCTGTGTTCTCTCAGACATTTAGCTCCATGTCAGCTGACTCTTTAGATCAATAGTTTCATCAGCCAGCTGTTTGTTCGTCTCCTTTTCTTTCTTTTTTTTATTTCTGTGTGGGCACCATAGCTAAATCTTCTTTTGAAAAAGGGGAAATGTGGAATTGGTTTACAACTGCGAATTGGAAAAAGACGGTTTATCTGAAAATGAAAGGCCTCCAAGCTGCCGTCTTTAGTCCAGACACACCACCCATTTGACTGGTACCTTAAACCAGCTCCCAAAAGGCTACAAAATACCTACTTTGTTTCCCTGTAAAGCTCATGTTCACACTCCTATAATCTATCATGCTCCCATGTGACCTTGTAAACCGGGATCAATACAGCCGGATTAGCACTCTACTCTTGTCTTTGCATATAAATGAATAGTTCAGGTTGAACAATCCCGTCTGATCAGTCTGGATAACTGAGTGATTTAAAAATTCAGCCCAGAGTCTCATCTTCACCGATTGTGATTTTGTCAGCTTAATTGCTTCAAAGGATTTCCATCGTCAGAAAAAGGTCACCTTGTAAGCTAATTGAAACATAACAAAGGTTTAATACTTCCAGAAGGTTTCAGGTTTCGGAAAAGTTAGGACGCAGACTGTCCAGCACTGTGCTGAGATCAGCTCCAGGCCTCTCATGACCCAACATGGATTAAAAGCAGTTATTGTAGGGATGATTTGATGACAGCTGCTTGTTTTCTAATTTATGACAGAAAGACGTCTGTTGGTGTCTTTATGCAGCATTTATGAACGTTTGATTTGTGATGCACTCGCTGCCATTAAGACAGATCTGGTTTAAAATGTTACTCTAAGCTTGTGCTTTTTGAACTTGAGTGTTTGGATATAAAGAGGTGGAAAAAAATGTGTGCGTGTTGCTCTTCTTACAAAAAATGAATAAATAATCAATTAAAGTACAAGCAATTTAGTCTTTGCTTTGAATAAGACATAGAATTCCAAAGCTCATGTCTTTCAGGATGGAAATGACAGAGAAAAAAAAGCAGCAACGTTGACTTTTTCATTTATGCTTTAACTTCAAATGAACACGACCAAATCCAGAGCTGAACCTTTCTTTACGTGCCCTTTTTCATCCCAGCACATGCTGTGATGACAGCAAGTGAATGCAGAGCGAGATCTCCTGCTGTTGCCAAAGTCTGTGCTATCCTTCTCCCCCCGGACCCTCCACAGTGCAACACACACAGAGCCCACAATTTGTGTAGCCCCCCTTGCGACCACGCCCCGGGCAAGACTGAGCGTCTGTCTGTTAGCAGACAGACCCTCACGCATCCGTGTGCGAGACTCAAGTCGATACGAGACCAGGTTAGAAGAAATGCAATAACAACCCACTTAATGGACGCAGTTCTATGACTCAAAGCAAAGTCTTTTCATGAATCTCTCTGAGAATCATACAGATGTTAGAATAAACAAATCTGACGAACCCATTAATGAATTTGGTGTCAGACTGTGGTTAATGAAGGAGATTCAAAAGCCTCTTGTGTTTTGTCCCCTATTAGATTTTTTCTGCACTGGATCAGAGCAGGAAGCATCACGAAGCATCTCATAAAAAACGGATTCAAAAGCTCAAAATGTTTTGGAAGCTGATTTAAATGATTTTGTTTGAAGAGTGGCCGTTAGGGGTCTCTATCTTGGAGCGCACAGCATATTACACACACCTACACTGCTGCTGCGCATCATTCAAAGTTGGTCACAGGCTCATAGTTTAGAGGCATGAAGAGCTATTTATGGGCCAAATTTATTAAACCAGCTAAATTATCACAAGGCCACAATCCATGAAAGGTGTTGACAGAAGTGGTCCGCTCAGCAGGTGATCAGCTGACACTGTGCAGATCTATCATAGAACGGTGTGTGTATGAAGAGCAAAGCAAACAGGCTTGGAGCCAGTAAAAGCGGGAAATGTCCGTTTGTTGTGCAGACATTAGCATGACAGACACCGTCCTTGTAAGTAGTGAAAATGCTGTCAGCTATTTTGTCCATGATTAAAAAGAATTGTTTGAAAAGAGAAATGCACCCATTTTTAGGTGGCTTTTCTTGTCCTCTTTGCTGTTCAAAGTAGAGACACATCAAGCCCCATTTCCCATCACACAGCCTTCGTCTTTACCATGGATTTCAGCCTATGACATTTTTTTTCAGCGTTTAGACTCACATCAGCATGTGCATCAGCAGCAATGTGGGTTTGGTATTTTGCACAGGGCCACACCTGGTATTTTTCCTTTCTGACATCCAACTTTATTCAGGGCCATTATCACAATTTTTGAAAATGATTGGCACCAATTCACAGTAGAAAAGGAATGGTTAACCTCATCTTAATTAGTTTTTAGTTAAAATATTAATTGAAAGTGTCAACATTTCAGAAATTTTTCCACAAAAACTCTTTGGTTTTCGAAGGCTGCATTAAAGCCTTGTGTCAACTATAAACCATTATGTTGATCTTAAGATAAATTCAATTTCAAATGATCATAAGCTTTCATTGTTTAGGAACGAGGCCAAAAGAGAAGCCTGGAGACCTCTGTGTTTTAATTGCAAAAATGAGTTGACCACTTGGATTCTTTGAGCAGCTGTCACTACAGACTACTCTGAACCTTTAAGAGACGTGAGCATTAACCTTCTGTGGTCTGAAATCATTGCTTGACATCTATTTTGGAGCATTACATATCTTTTTAGTCTTCCTATTAGTGACCTCATGACCAGGGACGTCACACCTGAAAGCGCTGACAGTGAAATCTGAACTCCAGACACTGAAGAGTCCCAGAGAACAACAAAAGTAATATGAGCAGTGATTGTGATGCCGACAGTGAGCCCATGCCTTTTTATTACATCATCCTTCCTGTAGGCTTTCATATCTCTTTTTTTTGTAGAGCACTTTGGCAGTGTCAAGAAAAGTGTTTTATGAATACAGTATAGATTCCTAATCAAATCTATTTTCGCTGATGATTTCTCAGATTTCCTCAAACAATTCAAAGACAGTGTCGGCATTCAGTATGATCAAATATTTCCAAATCAATAACTAGGAGTGCAGAAAAACCTTTCCCTTTCAGCGTTGACGCAAGCTTTTTACCACGGATACATTTAAAGGAGCACCCAAAATGAATAAATGTTCATCCTCTCACCATTTAGTGCAGTTTATGCCCTTTGTGCGCTCTGTAGGTCTGTCAGTATGACACCAACAACCCCCCAAACTATCTCTGTTTGGCTGCTTTGCTTTGGTTTATGGCCTTTTAAAATCGCATTCCAAATCCATAATATTTGGGGGCTATCATGTCTAAAGTACTCCCCTTTTTGTGAGCATCTGTCACAATCAAAGCAAAACTTGGGATAAAAATAACCGTAGCTGAAAATCCTAATCAGGTCACAGAATTTGGTATTACACCATCACACAGCATCAATTCGAAGCCTGAAGCCAGGAGCTGCTGATCCACTGCTGCCTCAGAGAGTCCGTTGTTTTTTTTATTTATTGGGGGACTTTTACAGTTGTCACACATTGCTTAGGATGTAACACTAACCTGCCTCTGTTCACAAACTAAGTTTCAACTCTTGGCTCCAACATGTAAAAGACAGAGGACAGTTTGATGTTGTTTAAAATCACTGTATTCGCACGGTAGAAGATACCCAAGTTTGGACAGCATTGTGGGTGGGGTGTAACTGCAAAGTTCCTTATAAACACATCTGGTTTCAGGCTCTTCACAACATACAGGAGCCGATCAGACAAAAGAGCTTTTCCGAGGCTAGTCACTAAAGCCGAGTGATACATTTAGAAAAGAAAAGAGCCAGGTTTAACTGTTGTCACACAGGTGAAAGCATAGAGGAAGCACCTGTTATATAAGCTGCTGCAGCAGTCAACTGAGCAGATAAGGCCTCAATCCCAATTCCTCCACTTGGCCCAATCCTCATTTCATGCCCTTAAAGAAGGTTTCCCGTTTCCTCTGGAGCTAAAGGAGAAGCCAAAGCAAAAGGCACCCCTTAGGTCTGCAAAATGTGTCCAAGGAAGGGAATTGGGAGAGTCTAATCCGGAAGCCCAGGACATGCAAAGCAAAGATTGAAAACAAGGCAATTCCTGTCTAAACTAAACAGACACAACTTAAGGAAACATACAAAAATCTCAGTTTGTTGTGGCGGGTAACATCAATAATACATCTCCAGCGTGTTGAGAGTTCAGGTTTGATGGATGGGGAGATACAGTTTTACTTTGGACCGTACGCACAGATCCGCCTCTCCATCCTCTCAGGACGCTGCACTCCCCAAAACGCGCGCAGCAGCCTCGTCTTTACGCGCACACAAACACAAACGCAAACACAAACACAAACACACACACACACACAGCAGACAGCGGCGTGCGTTTTTACACTTGCACGGTGTGAGCTGGGCACGCCTAACCTCACTGTGTTTCTCACATTTAGTCGCGCACATCCAAACAAACCAGCACTTCCACAACTGCTGCACCTCCAGCGTCTCTCCTCTGAGGGGGATGAAGTCCACCAAATTAGAGGTGAAATGCACCACCCAGAGGTGCGTGACACCTCGGAAATATGCGTTCCCATCATCCTGCGCATCACTCTGAGAACCTCTCCGCACTCAGTGTTGCATGCGGAGCGTCAAAACGCGCGGAGCAACAAGGATTCAGTCCATATGTATCCCTCCTTTTCGTCTTTACCAACTCCTCATCCCCTTCCATCCATCTTCTCCCTTCTTTTCCCCTCTCCCTTCAGCCCTCCAACTCACCTCGCCGCTCGCTTATCTTCATCGCTGGAGCTCCGGAGCCAAGAAGCGGTGTTTCCAGCGACCCAACAGACGCCTGACAGAGAAAAACAGAGAGAGGGAGGAAGCAGGAGCGGGTCTTTCTCTCTCCCTCTCTCTCTCACACTCTCTCGCACAAATACAAACACACACACCAAAACACTCAGTTCAGTCCAGCATTTGTGCGTTGAAACACTGTCCTCCAAGTTCCAAAAGTACAGTGATTTTATAACTGTTTTCCAAAGCTTCAACAAAGAATTTTGCTTTGTTTTATAACCTTTTATCTTCTTTTAAAATCCTTCTTTAGGATATTTTTAATATCTGTGTGTCAGAGATCCGTCTGCTTGTTTATTCCATGCTGGTTGCTTATGAACACATAAATATAATTAAAGTGGATGTGTTTTTACAGCTGAGATGGGACACAGAACAAGATTTTTCATTGTTGGGACCACAGATTCAGTTTTTTTGCCAAAAAAAAAGAAGCATTTCACTGCATTTCAGGTTTCCAGGTAAGATAATTTCACCTAATCATGAATGTTTTATGACAAAAAAGCACAAAAGACAAAAGTCTGCTGAAAGATTTATACTGATTTATGCTGCGTTTTCATCTGCGAGGAGCTCCGAGCTGCAAACTTTCCGCTTTAAAACATTAATAAAACTATCTTCATAAACTCCAAACTAAGTTTGACGTTGAAACACGTGACCACTTTGTGAGCGTCATCCTTTTCTAAATGTTTGTGTGGGATTTGTCAGGCGGCCGTGAGACAAACACTGTGGGCGCTGCTGGATGCATATTCTCGGCTTCGTGAGGGTCACAGATGGTGCAGATGTTTAATATTAAAGCTTTGATCTTGTCTATCTGCCTTCCAAAAGCTCCCGTATCCGCACACAACACAGCGTGCATGAGGCTGATTCTCATGTCGGGGTTCGCGGCTGTGCAGATGAGGAGCAGCTTTAAACATCCTTTGCACAGCATTTAAAAATATCTCACAACTATGACTTCATAAATAAGTGAACAGGCTAGTGGCTCAATATGAAAGGAAATGGTAGCTAAGTGAACATCTTAGGATGTTGATTGCTCTACATAATTTTGAGGGAACCCAGAAGGACATCTGGAATCTGGACATCTAGACTTCTACTGAAACCATTTTTTTTTTTTTTATTGCTTCGCCATCCGTCCCAACACAGAGCATCATCTTTCCTAATATGTCAACCTGAGCGTTTGCAGTGGTTCCAGTGAGCCAAGCGAGTAGACCTCACAGCTGATGGGGACTCAGCCGAGTGCTGAGGCACAGAAACGCATCTGATGCAACTATGGACCGGGGGAGGAAACCGGGTACTTAGTGCAGGGACGAAGGGCTGCACTTCATCATTTGCTGTGTCAAACACAGTCTCACACTAAGCATGTCTACAGAAGACATATTTACTGCGATCCAAGTGGCACGATCTCAATTGGACTAAAAATATTTGCTGCCCTATTTCAACAAGCTCTTACTGGGACAGAGAGCAAAGGGCCGGCGAGTTCCACCAGCAAGCCGTTTCTCTCTTTTTGCTTCCTCATGTCCATGCTGCCCTGGACTGTGCATACGGGGATAAAAATGGGCATCAATAAGCTTCCAAATCAATATGTGCACTTACAAGCATACTATCGTCAAAAACATTTGTACTAATGGACTGATCGTGTCAAACATTGCCACACACACACACTTTACATTTACTCATGGATGGAAGCTATAGCCTTCCCTCTGGATCAGCTGAATTATTAAGCATCAGTAAACAGGAAGGGAAGTTCCCTCTGGAATATATTTCAGCATATCGGTGTGTAAGTGTGTGAGATGGTATAGGTTTGGTGAGCAGTGGCCTATATTTGCTGCTCTTTTGCTGCTCTTGTCATGTGCAGATTTGTGCGCGTACTTATCTTTGTCTCACAATAAGCTGCAATCTGAAGTCCTTGTGAATACATGAATCAGGAAGCATATCCATTTTTAGAGAGTTTGATAAGAAAAGAAAAAACAATCCTATCAGGAAACAGTTTTAAAATACTGATCTTATTTGGAGCGTTATGACATTTTACCTTCAGCATCATTCTCTATATATCTATATCTCAGATTATCTAGGCCTCGGTTGGCATGTTAAAAGATAAGGTTTATGGCAGTCCATTTAGAGAATAAACTGAATAAGTGTGGATGCTCTGAAAAGAAAAAAACATTTGAATTGCTCCCTCTGAACAAACAAGACCGAAGATGTTGATGTGTGGTTGTATCACACAGTGCGTGGTAGTTTTCCTCCATACAACTGTCAAGCACGGTGGTGGAGGGATGCAGATTTGGGCTTGTTCTCCCAACACAGTGACTGGCGCCTCTGTATTTTTTTTAGAACATTGAAATGTCAAACAAGAGTCTATCTATGTGACGGCTAAACCTCAGCTGATGGTAAGAGGACAACGATCCCAAACGCAGAATCGAATCCACGACAGAATGGCTTGAAATGAAGAGACGTTTTGCTTTCGCATGTCCTCTGAGCTTTTTGGCTGCGAACACGCGGTGAAACTGTGTCAGGCTAATGCAGCTCTCTCCACTGAGACACAGCACCATTTGCATAAAATGCTATGTCAATGTGGACAACTTAAGAGTTAGCGCCACTGAAGCAGTTCGGGGTGTTCCCCGCTTCTCACTCTCACTCAACTGGTAAAGGCTTAAGTCCCACCCCCCCCCAAAAAAAAAACCCTGATGAGGATAAAGTAGTTATTGAAATGTTTGGCTGGGTGGACATCTATTATTCATAGACTATTCCCAACAGCTCATATACTGCGTACTCTCACAGCTGGCTCCTGAATTCCCTTAAGATTAAACAGGATGAGGATCTGCATCCCTGTCTTTCTATGAATAAGTCATTGAAGGAAATTCGCATGCATTCTAAATGTAAGAGACATCCTCGACTGAGATCTACAGCGATGCTCCCTCCTGCTTTTGTCTCCGAAAGCTAAAAACTGAAGCTATTATAGTAATCTCCAAAAACAAATCATGGGAACAAGTATTCAAATATTCTAATATATTTTCACTGGAATTTCACCCAGATGTCCTCTTACCTAGTGTTTTCCTCCCGTTTCTCCTGGGAGCCCCCAAAGCACTCGGAGGCCAGATGGGATGCATAATCTCTAGTGTGTTCAGCGTTTGCCTCGGTGTGATCTTCCGGTTGAATGTGTCTACACTCTAAGTCAGAGAGAGCCGAAGGATCAGACTGCAAAGGAGCAGCAGGAAAGTCCGTAAACAAACTGGGAAGGAAATTGAATTGGAGTTATTTAAAATATTTTCATCGACAAGGCAAAAATCTACAGTCTTTGTTGAACACAGTGCAGGGTGTAGAACTTTATTTAGGTAAAGCAAATCCTCTATTTCCCTCCCTAAACTAAAACATATGTACAAGTATTTTTTTTCTGAAATCAAAAGCTTCAGACATACAGAAAACTTTACGACCCGCCTGGCCTGGAGCTCTTTTTTTACGGTGCAGTCAGTGTCATTGTGAAAAGAACTAATTGGATGAAATTGCAGAGATATCAAAGGGTGCCACTGGAACTGCAGAATATTTATGGACGAGCCACAACGCAGACTGACAGGAACCGTGTAAATTGACAGACTGCCTTAAAAACACACAGGGACTGTCCATGTCTCTGATGACACCAAACAGCGCGCTGCCTCTGAAGAACAAAACACTTCGGTTTTCTCCATCTCACTTCTTGAGGGCTTGATAAGAGCTGAGAGCTGAAAGGAGACATGAAGGCGTTTGTGTGGGCTGCTGGAGTGTGTGGGATAAAAGCATCAAGGGTCCATAACGCAACACAAACAAAAGATGGAGTCAGCGGAAGCCACATGTTGGCGGCAAAAAGCAATGACTAGATCTTTTTAAGTTCATTTGGACAACCACAAGAAGTCGGTTTCAGTATTCTAACACATTGAGGTACAAGTTATTGGATAAAAATGCTCCATTAGTTTTTGATTTTGGTCATTAAAACCAGTCAGGAGTGATATTTTACCACAAAAGCAGCGTCATCTTCACTTCTAAATTTTCAGTAGTGTCGTATTTTTATCCAACATATTTCTATAGACCAAAATGCCCCGCCAGACACAAGATACGGGCTGTTGCCTTTTTAACAAGGGACTTCAGAGTCCTCCTTTGACTTTGACAGATAAAATACAGCCAGTAAAAATGTGGGTGCATTCTAAAACTTCACCATTAGGAGTCACTAAATCCCATAATCTTCTAATTTCCATCTTGCTGCTTGTTGCAAACCAACTCCAGACATTTTTGGGAAAAAAAAAAAAACATCCAACAGCAAGAAACCAAACAAAAGTTTTTAAATATAAGGTATAGATAAGAGATGAAGAGAAGAATTTCAACCTCAATAAACAAACTGAAAAGAAAAGGTGAACTCTGGGATAATGCAGAAATGTTGCTTCAAAGGGCTCATTACTCACACAATTCTATTTTATGATGGGTATCGTATTTCTTCGTAATATTACCAAGGTCTTTTTTATTTTTTTCACGTCAAGATCAGATTTTTATTCTTGGCTTTTCGCAAATAAACTCCTACAGGGGACAGAAGCTCCATGTTTGCCCTCATTATACGTTTACTTTCCTCTGTAAATCCCCCTGAGGAAGCCTGGGTCAGTCAGCCTTCGTGTTTCCCACCTGTAGCAGATGACTAAGATGTGGCCTCCTCCGCAGTGACATCTCCTCTGTACTGGCATCACCGTGACGCTGGTGCTGACCTCAAACAGCTCCAGGCATCGCTGCAGATGGGCCGAGGAAAGAGCGTCTGACCCATCTGTCTGGGTTTTTTTATTTTACACAACATAAAGCAGATACTTACCTTTGGAAGTCATGCAATTTGTTTAAATCCTTGAACTCTTTCACACATTAGCGTATAGAGCATGGATGAATGGTAGCTAACACAGGGCTCCTTTTGTGTGCATGACGACAGAAATCTCTGCAACCACTTCCAGCCAAACTGTGTTCAAGAAAAACTACAATTATTGTGATGATAATAATCATGGCAGCATGGACAGGGCGAAATCACGCTAAATGATGGGGCTTCTTTTTTTTTCTACAGCTGACAATTACAGTAGCTGTTGGTACAAAGAACATTTTCAAAGGAAAAAAGGAAGGAAAATTTCAAATGATTCCATATATATATATTCTGCCGCTGCCATCTTTTTAAAACTGATTTACAAGTGTCCCCACAGACATGTCACTAACTGAAGTGGATCTGTTTTATGTCTTGTTAGTGTACAAATGTTTCTGTTATTTGTTTGATTTTCCCACTTTTAAAATTGCTTGGAATTCATTCCATCATTAGAGACACAGTTTTAAATCATGATACACATAATGTAACTGACTCAAAACTGAAAATAATTCAGCTAGAATGTTCAGCTTTCTCACTGAATAGAGTCCCATTGGTTTATAAATGCAGACAAGAGCAGATCTATAGTTTGGAGGAGTTAAAAAAAAAAAAAGAGTTGAGATCAAAATCTTATCCAGATTATCTTAAACCTCAAACACATGCATATCACTGATTTTGGAGTCCATGATCTCAATCAAGTGAAACAGTCTAGCTAACTGTCAGTAGTTTTAGGTAGTCAATATAACATCATGAAGTATCCACTGCTTAAAAATGAAAGGCTTTTACTGTTAAGGGTCAGAGATGTACTTGCGGCTTTGGATAAAAAGCTCTGCTATAGGACTAAACATGAGAGGAAATGCAGCTGAGATGGACTCTGGCTGTGAGAACAGTTAAAACGCAATCAGCTGAATCAATGAAAGGAGGAAGAGCGAGAGCCTGCGGCAGCCACAGGTCAAATCCCAGTCCTCTCAACCGCTCCTCACTCTGCAGTTACTCACTGCAAGATACAATCAGACAGGAGCTGTGAGGAGACAGGAGAGACAAATCCACTTTCCCCCTGACCGAGAGTGAGCAGTTATCAGAGTGAGAGCCAGGGCAGAAAACATCAAGACAACTCATCTGAAGTAGGCATCAATAAATCAAGATTTGCAAAAATGTTGTGGCAGAGGAGCACAAGAGAAGCACATCGAGCTGAGCATGGCATTTATTTATTTCTGAAACTTTAATACTGTGATCACTGCAAATGTCTTTTTCATACTTTTACATTTTACAAAGACAACGGATCTGGGATGTAGACAGTATTTTCAGTCCTGGAAAACTTTCGGTCCTTTTAAAATTGTGTGCTTTATCCTTCAGTGAGCTGATCGGCTTACTGTTGAGGTTGTTTTTCCAATGGGAGCAAGTGGAAGGGATGGCGACACAGTGGTGCGGGGTGCATCTCTGAGCTCTGTGGGAACACTCCCTCCCCTGCTGCAATCACCGACCTCGCTAGCAAAGTGTACATCCAGCCATTTCCTTCCTGATCACTGATGTTCGCGGACAATTTTGGTTCACATTTTGTGGCGTGAATGAAGCACCATCCTGTCTTTGACAGGAGCTGCACTGGCAGAGAACCTACACAGCAACATCTATAGACGAGATTGCACAGGAACGAATCGATTCACCCTTCTTGTATCCAAGTCCTGCAAACACAGTTAGTTCTACTGAACATTGTGCAAAGGATCTCAATAATAAGATATTACAAAAAGGAACTTTTGAACATCTTAACTTTCACATTTCCTTCTGTCTAGCAACAAAAACAAAGCAGAGGAGGAAAGAAATCTATATGAACGCTAAAATAATAAATCATTCACATCTGAAGAACTGGACTGGCTTACGTGTGTTTATGCCTAAGAGACAGCTGTCAAATTAACAATGCACACTAGAACATCTGCACTGCACATTTGGCCATACTTCATTTGAAATACAAAAACCAGAGCACTTTCCATGTACAATAAAATATGTTACACTGCCATCAGTTAGTTAAATGTACTCATCAAAGCATCCATGTTTTTGTGGACAGAACATCAGCGGTAATTGCAAAACAGTTACAGTCACATCTTAGTGGACTCGGAACAATTCTATCAAGATGACTAATTTTTCCAAAATGTCTTCAGGAGTTCACACAATGAGTTGAGCGCTGGAATCATTTTCAGGACTGACCAGCTTGTGGAACCACTCAAGACCATTCTCTACTCGGACCACATAAGCTGCTAACATTTTATGTGTAATTGCTGTCCATGGCAGGAGATTCTTAAAACAGAACCATGACTCTTATTAAAAGTCTACTCACATCTGCAAAACTGCAGAGTTGAATGAATATACCAGCTTTGATAAACATCATAATGTTTAGGCTTTTTTCCCCACATTACATTCACTCTTCTTGGTGCTAATCTGCACTATTTGCTCCAAATAACAGACTTCAAATTTAAGAATTTGTAAACTGGGGGCCGGTAGAGAGGATAGACTCCCTGACGGTGACACAAAAGGTTTAATGGGTTTGCTGAAAATGAGCTGAATCAACTTAAACACTCCTGGATGAGTGAATAGCATCGTGGCTCCAGCACTTGTTCAATAAGGGCCCGTCGCTGTGTTATACTCACAAATCAAAGAAAAGACACACAAACTCCACAAACTTCACACAAATCCGCGTTCATCCTCGTCTCCCTTTGCCAGCCTGGCTGATTGTTTCCAGTTAGGACATGCATCTAATGCACCGCAGCATCTTCCTGTGAGGCTGAGTAAGCTACTTTGAGAATGAACCTGATTAAAAGTTACGTGTGTGAGGTGGGTGTGTGTCACTGTACCAGGTGTGCTCATTTTTCAGGATGAAGATGAAGAGCCTTCCCCTTTTATCTTTTCACCAGGTGCTGTTTCAAAGGCACATCCCTGCTCTGCCTGGGAGTAAATGACGAAAAGAAGCGACTGGAGGCACGGCTGGACGGGCTGATGTACATTCACACAATGAGAACACACACGCTGCCAGTGATGCAGCACCTACTGTGGCTCCCTCATATCATATTCTTTCATTCGTGTTACATATGCAGTTTCTCTATATTTCCTAAAAACATCTCCTTCCAGCAAAAAACAAAACAAAACTGAACCTGAGGAAAACTGTAGATGTTATGCACAAACAACATCCACACAAGAACTGCTCCTTTAACTAAAAATCAACCTTTGATTGTCTCTAAAAGCTGGTTTCTGATCCTTGTTCCTGTTCTGTACGTTTGTGTGGCCTCGTGGTAGATGTCTGACGGATCTCTACAGAGGCTTTGAAAAAGATACAGAGTGACAGGCAACACATTTACAAATCGTGACATTTTCACTTGTCACCACTAGAGGGCACTGTAAGCAACACGACGGCAGGCATGGGCACCACAAAACACAACATAATGCAGAATAAAAAGCATGTTCTCAGGCTTTAGGTAGAATTAGGAAAGAAAGCCATTTAAATAATACAGCTAGTGACCACTTGTCTTGAAGAACTAAACACTAATGTCGGTTGTATTGTACGAATAGAACAACTCATTTATTGGAATTATAATACAAGGAAATAAATTAACCCCAGAAAAGGAAACTGCAATGCCTCCCTCACAAATTGTCTTTGTGATTTATTATCGGCTGGCTCTCTGTATTCCAGGCAGTGGGATGATGAGCAGAGTCCTCACTTTTCTTTTTCCCCCTGAGCGCAAGTTCAGTGGAAAAGGACAAATGCTCTCGAGCAGCAGTTTCTTGCAGGTGCACCCTCCTATTCATCTTTTCCCACTCCAAGCTTCTTTATAGGGATAGCTGTCCCTATCTTAAAGAAAAGATAGGAGTCCTTACTTCTTCCTATTGCTTTTAAGACACATAGAACTGGAATGGACCAAAGCACCCGGAAAAGTCTCGTTTCACGGCACTACTTGCCAATGGCTTTAAAGTTACTCCTCTTTTAGTGGTTGTGCTGTAGGGACATGACGTAATCCAGATCTGAGTGATAGAGGAGGGAAAGAAATTAAATAAAGAAAATCTGTACAAACAGTTTCCCTCCTGAGCAGATGCAAATTGACCCTTCTTTACATCTGAGCCTGGTAGACCAGAGATTTCAGCTTTTGCTCAGAGAAAACACAGACACCAGATTTGTTTACTCCATTTTCATGAGAAGGAAACAAAAACTTCCTCTGTGTCCTCTGATGTAGTGGCTTTTCTGACGTATCTGAGCGTACCTCTGACTTTGTGTGGCATTTCAGAGTCATCTTCTTTTAAGTCACCTGCATGTCTGCGAGACCGCGTGCTGAGGCGGCCTTGAGTTTCAGAACAGCTGGACATCATTAAAAAAAAATATGTATAGCAGGAAAAGAGCCAAGGGCCAAATTGAAATGTGAAAGGCCTAATATTGTCCTAAAAAGAAAAGCGTATCGACTAAGAAAAAATTTTGAAAAAGAAAGGGTTGATTCTTTATTTTTACCTTTGGAAAAATGGAGGGGTTAAGTTGACTTCTTTGGGAAAAAGACAGAGGGGAGGTGCTTTCCTTGTGTCTGCAGTTTTGTTAAGATGACTTTAGACTGATCAGCAAGGAGAAAATGCATCATCCATGAGCTCGAGACTGAGACTGAGATTTTTCTTCTGTTAATCCTCAGAAAAAAAGATTCTAAGGTCTCTGCTGAGATCAATGGAAGGTGATGGTAGGGTTTAGCATTGGGCTAAATGAGTCAAACAACAAGTATCAACTTGATCCCCTCTGCCTCTTCACCCAGACTGTGTGTGCCGATGAGTTGTGGGGCAGCTTGTGGGAGCTTAAACCTGGTGTCAGTTCATGTCAATGGTGTTGAAAACCCACTCGGTGAACTTCTTGAGCTTGGCAGCAGAGGTCTGGGACTCCTCCTGCAGTCTCTGATTGTCTTCCCAGAGTCTCTTGATCTGCGTCTGAAGACGCAACTTTTCTTCTCGCTCCTATAAAACACAGAAGGGCCAAAGTTAATCTTAAGCTTTGCTGCATGAGAGGGCAATGACTGGCCAAGTAAATAAGCTTGAAATTGTCCGATGCAAATAGGTGAAGGGTTGAAAACGGGATCAAACCCCATGAGAGGGATGCTTAGTTGCATGCTTTGTTTGGAACACATCATCCACAAAATTGCAGTAACACTTAGTCCTCTGCAAGTCAACCATTACTTTGTTTCTACAGTATAAAAAAATGGCAGGCCTTGTCGTCAATTGTAGCTTACAGTCATTAGAATAAACATCACCTGAATGGTGTCATACAAGTTCACCTGAAATTCCATCACTGCATAATTAACAAAGCTTTTTAAAGCAGTAACAAAGCATCGAAAATGAAAACCTCTGTGGACTTTACATGATCGTATTAGATTTTCCTTAGTGAGTTGAGATTTTAAAATCTGTAACGAACGACCAGAGTCATTTCTTAGCAAATGCATGAAAAAAAAAAAAAAAGAACCGAAGACTGGAAAATAATCCATCAGTCACCAGCATCTGCAACCAGCAGAAGAAGTGACTGAAGGAGTTCAAAGTAAAAGTTATTTTTGCTAATTTGTTGCCACTATGCACTAAAAATGCATCTAACGTAGCATTTTCCCAAAATCTTACTGACAGGTAAATGTTTCTAATGAATAAGGTAAGATTTAACTACCGGGGTAGGGAGGGAGGGTTCAGTGTCAAGAGGTCAAACTCATTAAAAGTCCACAGAGTCAGAAAGTGGCCGCACAAAGTAACTTCAGAAGGAACATAGGACTGGAGCAGCAGGGATCCCATTAGCCTCACAGCCCGGCAACAAGGTGACAGATCTGCTGTGCGTGAGCACCACAGCGGATGAGTTCAGCATACAGAAATGCACCTTGATGCTCATCTTGTGCGTTAATGGGCTGCATAATTCTCTCTCACCAAAAGACCAGCAGGTGCATCAGAATGTGGTGTCAGTGCTACATTGGGTGACCGACAACCTTTTTCTGTCAGAATGTTTCCAAAAACGATTTTCAAAAGTTGAGCAAAGAAAAGATGTCCGTCACTCTGAGTGTCACAAAACACGCATATGTTTCTGTCCATTTCTGAAGAAACTAACTACACAGGTAAATATCACTCACCATTTTGAAATAAGCTCTCTAATTTCTGATGGAATAATAACAGTGTGTCATTAATGTAGCATGAATATTATCAATATTATCTGTGGAGTTCAATCATAAGACAATCTGCCTTTCTAACATTTACAATGGTAGAGCATTCTTTTTTTTTTGTTCATATCTGATTGTATTACAGTGACTTTTGTATTCAACAAAGCTCTAAATTGTCTTTCAGACCAAAATCTTTCCTCCCTCTAATCACAAAGGATTAAAGATTTCTTCAGGAAAAAAATTAATCTTATATTACAGATCAGAGTAGTGTGAAATTAAATTGTGTTCATCCAACCAGAAATCAGTCATGAATATAAAGTCTGCCCCACAACACGTTTTTGAAAAAATAGAGGGAATATTTAATCAGAATAAGCAATCATTTTTATCATTTTGCCTCCATTTTATAATTCTATTTAAGCTCAGAGGTAAAGATATGCACAGACGGCCTGATGTGAGCTTCCATTGGTAAAAAGGTCTGACGCATCCTGGTGTCACTTCAGGCAGAGCTGTGCTGAATCTCAGCTGGTGCAGCAGATGGGTGGCAGCTGCAGCGCCCCACCTGGGCCACCTGGGCCACAGTGTCATGTGACAGGGTGTTCTCAGGCACGAGCAACGGTTGGACAAGGTTTCAAACAAGCCTGCAATGCTTTGAGTTTTTCATGAATTACGAGTTTTGAGCTGTGAGGGGTCACAAGTCCTTTAAACATCTCACGTGTTAAACTAGACCAAATGTAAAAAAGAGATGCCATAAAAGTTTAATCAAAGAGTGTGAGGATATGAAGTGAAATCTGAGTCAGTCGTTACCAGCAAGCCGCAGAGTCGAACCAAAACAACAGTGGTAGTGTGCAACAGCCGAGGTGTTTTTTACAGTGAAAAGCAAACATTTATTTACACCCCTGCTTCCCGTTTCACCACACATGCAGATCAACTAGGGCCTTTGGTTGGCACTCGGATTCTCCAATCCTCCAGCTCAGAGCAGTGTGAACGTCTACATGGAGAGGCAGCCAAACATTGTGATCAGATGAATGTGTTCTGTCTCACCTTCTTCAGGTCCTCCTGGAGCATCTTCACCATGGCCTCTAGTTTGGTCACCTTCCTCTCCAGCCCGATGTGACCCTCGCTTTGGAACACAGGATCAAGTGTTAATACAATCAGCCTCAGAGAATGGATAAAAGTGCTCATCTCAAATACATTTTTGTCATTTAAATGTAATGAACCGGTTTATTCTAGTTACTTCCAAACTGACTTGTTCTGTATATACAGAAATAACATTAAATCTAACATAAGGTTACCTGGATGAAGGCCGGGACAGTGGAGCAGGCTGGAGTTCAATGTGGGGCTGCTGAGGACTGGAGGCCCCGCTGCTTCGGTGGTTTGAATCCCCAAAGACATAACTTCTCTGGACTAGGAGGAAACAGAAATGCTATTGACAGATAGATTTCTGTGTTTGTGTTTATTTATCAAGAAGTCTTTTATTTGTTCTTACTATAATGTGTGTTTCTCTCATTCTCAAAGGTATTGGCCACATCCACAAGGTGTGTCCAGTCCAGAGGGCTGTTCCTGTCTGAAGATGGGAGAGGCATCAGCTCCTGAGGGAGAGGCCCACGATGACGCTCCACCAAGTCCACCAATGATGTGTCAGATGCTGAAAGGTCACCTATTGATTAAAAATGGGAAAGGTGCATTTGCAATCAGACTGAGGCGTTCGATTCACAACGAACACCACATTCACCACACTGCCTTTCAGATTTATTTGGTTTTTCTTTTCAATATAAATAAACTGCAAACATTAACTTAAATGTATTAGACTAGCACTGAAAAATTTCATGAATTGAGAATAATGTTACCCGGGGTTTTAAAAACAACAAGATGGAAACGTAAAAACGTTCTACTGGAGTAAAGGAAATTTTGTTACACACAGATGTTTCCTTTTACCATGCAGTTTGACTCCCAGCTTATAAGAGGGCCGTCTGAGGGGCACGCCACGGGTGGTGGGGGAGCGAGGAAGGGTGGAGCAGCTAAAGAGAACGTCCGTGGCAAGTGCCGGTTCGGTCACCGAGTCGCTCAGCGAGGGGAGGCGCTGACCACGGTAGATGCTCTCATCTGACAGCGTGCGATGGAGTGAACGGCGGCGGCTCAAGGGCTGGGCCTGGGGCGACTTCTGGCCATGCTGTTCCAGGATGGAGCGGTGGGGACAGAGAGTAAATGTGAGTTTAAAATTACGTCAGCTGCTTTTGTTTCACTACTAAATAAATTAACTGATTATTAACTAATAAGTGAGATTTTAGTAACTTATTCTCAACCATTTTAAGGATCAACATTACCAGTAAGTAAGCAGTAAAAACAAAATGCTAAAAAACTGCATGTCTACCGTGAAGGAGACCAGGGTAACGTCATAAAATACTATTTCATGACAAAAGAAAATAGCTGAAAGTGCCGTCTAACACACACATTTTGGCCAGATGTGAAATAAGACTATAAAAGTAATAAAAGTACCTTTTCTTTATGTTTCCGTGGGGGCGGGGGACTGTCAGGGGCACCGTGCCTCTTCATATCTTCCTCTATGGTAGATTTTGCATGAGGCTGGGGGGAGTGCATGTCTCTGAGAGACGGCCTGGCTGCTGGGGTGGGAAGCACATCTCCTCCACTTTCCCCGGGAGATTTTCTAATACAAGCAGATTGCACATGTCACACACATATCTGTATAAAAACCTTTAAATAAAAAAATATTTAAAACACTTTTAAAAAGTCAACCCATGCTCACCATGGTTACTTGGTGTTAACTTTAATGGGTTTTGTTAAAAACATTCATGCATTTGTAATTCTTTACAGCGCCACAAGGAGGTAATCAAGTAGCATCCATATTTTTACTGGTGGAAAGCATTAGCAGAAAAGAGTGGGTGGATAAAATGTAATAGCATGTAAATGTTATAAGAAATGTGTACTCTCATATGCCAGAGCTGCAAAGAGTTAATGCAGTACTCACTTAAGACTTCTTTAAGATTAAAGAAGACTTATGTCAACATTTAAGTAACACTGAGACACATAAAATGTAGAGTGGATTCCATTTTGATTGTGCATGACCTGCTAAATCTGTACATTTTATGTAATGTAAATTTCGTTTTAAAATCAAATGACAACACACATCCTAGGACCACAAACGCTTTGACAGGGGCCACACCACCCCTATAGTTTATATATGGGTGTCATAATTGAACTGAACTGAACAGTGGCTGAACTTAATGGATTCAACCTAATGGCTGACAAGAGAGTGACTTGAGAGTGATGCTTCTTTGTGAATGCTGCACTCCTCTTACAAACAACGTCATGTACTGCCACTGTTGCCACACACAAAGCCATACAAATTTAGACTGTTCTCGATTGTGGTTCCACACTGATGAAATAAGCACCAAATGCTTAGAGGTGGGGTGTCCCTTCCAATCTTCAAAAATCTCTCAAAGGACTTTTGGGGTGTCATACGCTAAGCTGACAATTGGCCGTCGGCAATGTCTGGAGAGTCTTTGGCCATCTGTCTCTATCATCTTTTAGGAGTGTAACACACTGTTGGCTCTGCTGGACCCCGTTTGGGTTTTTCTCTGCCAATCCATCACGTTAAATCATTATTGGGTCGGGCAGTGAAAGGCACCGCTCTGATTGTATGCCCTGTCTAGTGTTTGTTGTATGTTATGGCAACTTTTCCTATTATTAGAGGATATATATATGTTTGTATGTAATTTATATATGTATAAAAATGCAATCCTTGTAACCAGTATATAGGATATTGCTTTGTTTTAAATCTTCTCTGTGGAATCCTTTACCATGCACTCAATTGATAAACAGAACAGCCGATCAGATTGACCCATCACCAACAGACCCAGCGGGTATTCAATATGTTTAATGAAAACATTGATGCCTCCAACAGTGCAGACGATGCATAATGACCGTGTCATACCCTATGGCACATTGTTTGCTGTATTACTAGGTGTTGCACGCACTTCAGACTTATTGTCCAAAGCAGCTTTAAAGTTGCTTTATTAGTTATTTTGCTTTTTACTAGGTTTTATTAATGTTTTCTCACTTGCGCGTGTCTCCAAAGTCAACAGAATTGATGGTAGAACCAGGTTTCCTCCAGCCAATCAAATACTTGGACTGAGCTCCCTGGCGGGGATAGAAACTCTTGGGCCCTGGGGACACTGAAGACTGAGATGACGGGGAGGTCGCTGAGGATGATGACTCCTCTCTGGGAGAGCTGTGGCCAGAATGCCTGCTTAAATAACAGAGGTAAGAGAGATTGAAGACAGAGAGGAAACGGCCTTTAAAGATTTTTCTGGTGTTGTTTGGAGCTTTGGATTCTTAGAGAGGGAAATCTCAATGTCTCAGCCAAATATACTGAGTAAGTCCTCACAGAATTCTGTCAACCAAGAAATTAACATACATTATTCTAATAAAAATGGAAAGTTTGAGAGTTTCTCTGAGAACTCTGAGCTGGCGAAACTCGCTTCATCAAACTGGAAAAGTGGCCACTGGAGTTCCCAAAGCTTTAGACGAAAATTAGGACATGTTTTCCACATTTCCTGAGGCCTAATGTGGAAAGATAAGAAGGAATTGAAATGACTCTTTATAAGTGGCAGCAGGCTGTATAGTATGTGTTTTCCTTGTTTGAAGAAATATTGGCAGGAGACACCCGGAGCAGGAAACATGCTGCAGAAGTCAGACACATACTGAGATGACACACAAGATGGATTAGGTCAAGTTTAAAGTAGAAACAAGTTAGTAATAAAAAGGGCCCCACAGATTACAGACCATAAATATTGTATGTTCCCTTAATCCCATTGAGGATCACAGGGGGCTGGAGCATGCAGCAGGTGTGGGTGAGAGGCAGGGTACACCCTCGATAGGTTGCCAGTCCATCACAGGGCCACAAAGAAACAGTGAATTTGGTTTGAAACATCAGATTTATGACATACATTTGATTTTCTCTGAAATGTGTTTTTTTCAGGAGTTGTAAAAAGCAGGAAGCATTTTACAATTTTCAAGGAGAAAGTCAAAATAATGAATACAGACACAGCCTGCTTAGATGATCCCAGCCTCAAGTCTGAAACTGCTGGAATAAAAACATCTCACTCTTTAATATAAAAAAAAAGGATGATATCTGGTCAGGTTGTGAGAACAGGTAAATATAGAAACTGTTTGAGTTAGATCTGAGTTAATCTATGGGGGCAGTAGGGGTGCATGCATGCTTAAGTATATAGCAGAAGTACTTGAGGTTAAAAAAAAATCTTTTTAAGCTCAACATTAGAACAATAAATCACTGATTTACATTTGATTATCTGCAGGATTTCCATAATAGGAAACCCAGTGTAGCGTACACATCTATTCACATATGCATTAAACAAATGACCACCAAGGTGTCTGTGCAAAAATAGCTGCCAAGACTGACATCTTTAAGGCAAACATTGTTAACAGAGACTGACCTTGAGTGTAGTCCAGCATCGCTCAGACTGTAGGTACTGCTGTCTCTGACCAGAAGGTGAGTGGGTGGGCTTCGGCCTGTCGATTCCAGGCTCCTCTCTCCTGGAGGGCCAGGAGACTCTGCAGCAGCGGGTGACCTCTCGAGCATCCTGCGCCCCCCCTCGGTTGGACTGTGCCATGGGGAGCCCGAGCGCTCCCTGCTCTCTCTGCTTCCACTGGGAGCCAGCAGTGAGGTGGTGCTGCCATGATGGGAGTGGGGGTGAGAATGATGTGGGCCCCCATAAGAGCTGGTGTCAATGCCACTGTCAGCGGAGGCACCCTGGAGGTAGCCTCCTCCTCCCAACCCATTGGGTTCCGGTTCCCCTTGATCACCACTTGAGCCTCCACCTGCCCCCAGTTCGTACCATTTGTCGCTGTCACTGTGACCTCCACTAGAAGCTGTGCTAGATAGAGTGTTGCTGCTGGAGTGACCCGAGTAAGGGCCATCCGACTGCCGGGGGCAAAGAAAAAATTAAAGAACAGGAAATGAGAGTTGAGTCTTTCTATATCAGACACAGCATCAGTTTTTATGTAATCTGGTGATTCCACATGACAAGATTGAACTATCATATGATGCTAAGAAATATCACTTTCTTATATAAACTCATGTCTTATCAGGACAAAGCTCAGTCTACATGCTGGCAGAGATTAGGATGTTCAGAAAAAAATCTGCACGGTTTACAGAGTTTTCAAGCTGTACTGCCAGGACTTCTGATGCTGGAAGGACACTTCAAAAGATGATTGTAAAGTCTGACCTGGCTTCCCTTCTTTGGGGATATGTGGATGACTTGCTCTTGTCTCTGGATGCGGGGAGCTCCCGAGTAGCCCTGACCAGACTTGGCAACTGGAGACTCTGAAATAACATCAGACAAACTGGGGTTGGTGAGACACATGAACGGGCCCCTGTAGCCAAACACATGAGTGGCTGATAATTCAAAAGATCATTTGTGTGTGTCTGCGAGTGTTTTCTAGCCGCAACGGCATGCTTACAGGATGTTCACAGCATTCCTACTGTTTTTTTAGCATTTGCCTCATACATTGTACACGTTAAAATCGGCATCACAGAAAAGACAAAATGTGTCCACTGCCGCTTTTATTTGCTCTGAGCATACTGTGCTGCCTGAGAGAATGTACATGCGAGTCAAAAAAGAAAAACCCAGTATAGATGGGATATTGTGTAATTGTCAAATTGTTATGCAATAAATGTAGAGAGCATGCAGTGAAGGGCCACAGCAAAATATGGGAGCTGGATGTGATTTCATTACATGTGTCTTGTAGGGATATTCATTACTCTGCATTCTTGTACTGACGTCCACATATTTCTGCATGACTTGGAGATGGCAACACATGTGTATCCCTGCATGTCAGAGTTACTGCAGTTGTTTGTTACTACGTATCTTTGTTGCCTTTTCTGTCTTATCAAAATATCTTAAGCTAAATGCGGTCAAATTGTAGTGAACTAAAAAGAAACCAAGCATAGAAAAATAATGCTAAATATCACCCCCTGCTTTAAATTCCATGTACTGAATGTAATAGCAATGCCTACATACACTCAGCTGACAAAGATACAAAAGCTCTGTCAAAAACTAGGAGCAAAAATGAGTAAACTGCCCTCTGTGTGACTTGTTTCTCAACAGCGCCTGGCCAAATCATCATTGGAGAACACTAAAGGGTTATGGGATAAAAGTGAGAGGAAGTGGAAAGGACAGGACTCTAAACCACAAAGACAGCTGAGAGGACAGTGTGGGGTTGGACTCTTGGCTGACTTCAGCCGCATTGTTCCGCCCAAACCAATTACGACATAAGTTCTACAAACAACCACAAAATGAAAGACCGAGGCCTTTAACTGTGATTGTGGTGGTCAGAAACAGCTCGAGGACATGACTGAAACTAGGCTGGTCAACAATCAATCAAAGCAACATTCTGCTGGGAATCAGGAAATAAGCTGCCTTTGTGGCTTTCAGAGACTGAGCGAGGACAAAACGAGAAAGCCCTTGAAAAAAAAAACACAAGAACACTTGCATTGAAATTAAAGGGGATGTTTAATAGACAAAAAGAAGAATGAGACACAGACATAAGAAGCAGTGGAAAATGAGGAACAAAAAGAGGGATTGAAGAAAATGCCAACCGTGGTAGTGACTAACTTAACTGGACCGAGAGGAATGTCTCCCTCATTTTTCTTTAATGATAGTTAAAGAATAAAATGGAATATGAGAAAGAAAAATCTATTTACTGTAAATAAGAAGAAGTTTGAATACATCCAATAAATATTTTCTGTATCTCATTATGTTTTCCACCTTATGGTTTGCAGAGACATTAAGACCTTCTCTGTGAAGGCAGCTGGCAGAGGATAAGGAGGAGGAGGAGGAAAGAGAGGAGGGGGAGATGTTAGAGGCAGTGAGGCTGCTGTCAGAGTTTGCATCTTAGAAGCTGTTAGAAAAAAAAGTCACTGGCAGATGAAGAAGGACACACAGGCACCATTCATACACTCTTCAATATACCTGTCAGTTCAAAGGATTTAGAGGCAGGGATAACGATGGAAGATTTTTTTTTCCCGGCTCTCTCTCTCCCCTACAAACCTCAACTGCTCCAAAAATCTTTGCATGCATAAATATGCCAATTTGGATACACAAACAAACACAGCCTTACACAGTGAAGAGAAAAAAAAATAAAGACACTATTGAAAATAAAATGTTTCACCTCGGGAGGGGGGGGGGATTGCCTGGTTCTTACCAGGTTAATAAAATAAAGGGCAGTGCAGCCGCAGATAAACAATGCATGAGATATTACACCATTCCATTGTTTAAAAGAAATTAAGGTTAAGTCAGGTTTAGGGATGTGTGAAAAGAACACCCCGCCTGCATCCATCGGAATTAAGAACATGAGTCACACCCAGGTGCTGCTAATCATGCAGGTGTGTATTAAGGCTGAAGAATAAAGCCATCAGCCATAATCCAAGACTAGTAACTGGTGCTGCCTATCAATGTGGGAAGGCTCATAAAGTCTTTTTAAAACGCTTTGGAGTCTATCGTTCAACATCGTAATGTATTATTCAGCCGTGGAAAACATGCCAGACATTTGTCAATCTTCCCAGGAGTGGATGTTCCAGAAAGTTCATCCAAATGGCAGAACATGAAATTCTCAGAGAAACTTTAAAAACCCAAGAGCTACTTTTCAGGTCTCAACTAGCATGTTAATTATTAAAGTAGGAATACTGAACTGCTCATAGATATGTCATAGAGCACTCATACCTGTTGACCCCCTTTCAGCTCCTCCACCTTCTTCCATTCTAGACCAGTTAGGCGTGGACTTTCCGCTGGACCCGCCCTCTCCAACCACCTCTCGTCTCTCCGTGGACATTGGAGAATGGCGACTTCCTCCAAACCTAGTGCGCAAAAAGCGCAAATCAGAGGCAGCTCTAATTTACATCATTTAGACGCGTTTCATAGATACTATAAATGACAGCGAGACACATAAGCAGCTGGATAGCATAGTGGTAAAAACTGCTGTCTGTGGAAAAGCAGGATCGGGGGTTCCTCTAAGCCTCTAAGCCTACCTCAATTGTTATTACGGTATTCGTTTTATAAGCATCTGCTAAAAAAATATATATAAATAAATACATCGCATCTCTTAAACATTAATACCTCTCACTACCAAAACTGTCAAATTTCTGGTATTTCGAGAAATAGGAATCTTAATTCAACTGAGCAAAACTATTGTACATGTAAACAGCCTCTAAAATGCAAGCTGAAACATGAATTAATCTTACAAAAATGACAATTTACAGATTGTTTTTGGAGCTTTACATATTTTTTGGTCTTCAAAGATTAAAAATATATGATGATTTACATCTTTAATGAAAACAAGAACGAAACTGCAATCCCCCAAACCAGCTTAAAATGAATAACTGCATAAAACTAAATTTGGTTGCTTTGAGTATGATACATAGGACAACCACCCCCATCCTCCTTACTGCTCAGGCATGGATTTCTGTCTCCAGTGAGCGGAGCTTCCAGAAGCATCACTGGAACAGGACAAGTTGCTTGGAGAACTGCGGTTGTGAGGAGAACGACCCAGAGCCAGGGAAGAGGCCAGGCTGTAGCTCTCACTGCCCGGAGACATCCTTGTACACAAAAACACACAAACAGAAACTGTATGACTTCACCTGTAACCACAACACACATGTTAATGAAATCAAACACAATATAAGCAAAGCATCAATCAGTCAGACATTCTGTGAGTTGAAGCTAAAAGGCTCTAACCTCTTTGACTCCAGCGGCCGGCCGTCGCTGCTCACACTGCGCGGAATGGCAGCCCCTCTCTCAAGCCTCTCAGCTGACAGGGTCTTTCCCACTGAGCTGCCCAGGCTGATGGCCCGGTTGGGTGTGTGGGGCTGCGGTGAGGCCGTGAGTGACTGCTGAGGGCTGCTGGACGTCCGCTGCCACTTATTGTTGTTGCTGCGGAAAGGAAACTTGTATTCGAAGGAGCCGCTGTCGCTGCTGCCGCTCTTATATTCTGAGGCAGGTGCTCGATAGAGCTCTGAGCAGCCCCTGCAGAAGGAGAAAACATGGTTTTGTGCAAACTAGGTTCACGACTAACTCTGAATTTCCAGCATTATTCTTGAAAAAGCCTTTCTAGAATGGCAACGGACAAATTCTGAGGCTCAATCGGCGACAGACCGGCTGCCTCTCTGACCACTTCTTATATAATGTCTATGACTGAGAGACCCAACCACCCACAATTTCCTCTTGTACCTACCTGCGTGGAGTGGCATCATCGTGTGGTGGGATGATGACAACGCGCACTGTCACAGAGTTCCGTAGGAGATCAATCATCTGCTCATGGGTCAGAGTTGCTACCGCCACTTTGCAGATTTCGACCAAACGGCTCCCCTGCCTCAGTCCTGCCTGCCAGGCGTATCCGTATGGTTCAACCTGCACAGGACAGTTTTTCTTTCATTTCCTTTAGCAGGAAGCTTGACTGGTGTCTTCAGAGAGCAAACTGGATTATGCAACGGCAAACTGGGATGGAGATTCTGCTGACTTTGTTCTCCAATATAGTTGGAAAGTAACAGATTTCATATCATAAAAATAAAAAGATACCATGTTTTAAAGGTCAAGACTAGGACTGTCTTGATGGAATTGTCAAATTGTTACGACAACCCAGGTGAGATCACATATTCTGACATGAAAACAAGGATATCATGAGCTAAAACTGTGGTCCAGTCCAAGCATAAACAGTGTAGTAAATAGTAAGAAAATAATCACCCTGGAAAGTTTTTTCCTTAAGGGTTGTTTTCAGTGGCACAAGTGTGAATTTGTATAAGGTCAACAAGTGCCAACACATAGAAAAAGCAGTGTTTGTAAGAATATCCACAAATGTGTGGAGAAGGCCTGAGAGGTGAGATGCAAGAATGTTCAGTTTTAAAGCATAAACAGACGACTAGAGCACAGAATATAGATACACCTCTAGTAATTCAACGTGTGAGTTAAAGTCAGCAGCAGAGCCCTTCATCCGAACAGGAATTACATCATATGATATTCAAATCAGTCACGTAGGCAAGTCCTCTCCCAGCACGTGTCACTCTTTCAGAAAATATAAGCCATTTCAAATATAGACCAATACCTCAGCCACGATGCCTTCATAGTTGACATGGAAGCCAAGCTGACCCAGGCCATTTCGACGTAGTGTCATCTCTGATGTCTCACAGCCCTTGGTCAGTAACTGGGTGCACAGAGATACACAAAACACCGGTGAGAGACAACGGGAGGTAGTGCAGGAAAGACGAGTAGTAAAAATAAGGAACCAAAAGTCAATTATCCTTCTTTGGACTGAATAAAGATCCAAAAAATATCTCTCTGTGCAGCTGTGGAAGAATATGTTCAGTGCATATGCAAACATATGTCCTCTAGCTGAAGAAGGTAGTCTTTTAAACAACGCCGGTGATCCCCAGGAGATTTCAGGGCATAGAGTTTGAACTTAAGAAGTGCAACCCTCAAAAGATGCGTGTGCATGCACGCTCGGCAGATGATAGAAATGAGAGCAGATGTGTCTTCTGCTCTGACACGAATCAGTGTGAACACAGAGCAACACTCATTTGGAAAAACTTTCTTAAACTCTGATGCATTTTTGTGCAACTATTCGGCGTATGCTATAAAGGAACTCCTTTTTTTTCCCTCCACCCTTTTTTTACATGAAAAATGAACACACTTTTAAGAAGAAAAAACCTGGGCTAGAGGGTAACCTATGAGTTGACAGTCTGTTGAAACCAATCCTCACTTCTGAGGGGGCACAATCCATCCCTGTCTTTCTCCTTTTAGTGATGCACCTTCTGACTTCAAGGAATATTTGTATTTCTGTCTCAATGTGTTTTTTTGCAAAAGCTCTCCAGACGTCAAACGGCAGATAAGCTTGAATAAAAAAATGCTGCAAAATGGCACCTGATAAGAATTCTTATTGCGATGACTCTTCTGGCTTCGTATGTGAGAAAGGAGCAAAGCAAAATAAAGAAGGAAGTAATAAATAATAATTAAAGGAAAAGGGGCTCTGGGCAAGCAATGACAGTGAAACACAGGGTGAGAAGTGAGAAAAGTTATTTAAAATGAGTAGGTGGTCCACGGCTTGTGTGTTTGGCACAGAGAAAGTAAATGGACTGAAAATTAAGGCCAGATGCATGAAGGCTGACGCGTGATCAGCTTCTGAGTACTGAGCCATATCATTGTGTGTTCCCGATCAAACATGCCTGGATGGCTGTGCACAAATCAAACAATGTGGACTAAATGCAGGTTACATAAACAGGCGACAATCACATCTGCATCCACACACACATACCTGGGCGCCGTTTGTAAGTACAGAGACAGTTGCTGGGAAAATTAATGCATTCTAGAGCGCTGACGATTACATAAGAAGACACCTTTTTCTATCCTGACCAGTTTCCATGGAAACAGCAAAGAACCAACTAGCATCACTTCACTGTATGTGTAGGTGTATGAGCCATTAGGAGAATGCTGTCCAGAGGTGTTTCTGAAACTCCCTCAATAAACTGAGGCCGGTGAGAAGACAGCAGCCTGGAATGTGGAAGTAAAAATGTTATTCTGGCAGTCTGACAACCAACAGCATAGTAGGAGAGACTGAGTGGGCCAGGTAAATGATTAATGACAGCCAACTGCATTTTCTACTGATTTTGTTTTTTTTTATTCTATTCTTCACATGAATGAATATTTGCCATCCAAAAATTAAACTGCCTTTACTATGACTGTGTTTTCAAGACATCTTCCTGTTGACACCTAAGAATCAATTTAGGATACCATTTAGAATAAAAGGAGGCTACTAACTAAGCTAATTTAATTTTGATGCTTCGACTAAGATGAGAAAAGGGCCATTTGTGAAATCCCGAAAGTGCTAAACCCACAAAAATGAGTCTTGGCACATATATAACGTGTTCTCTTACCTCTAGACGTTTGACCACTTCTTTAAAATCCTCTGTATTATTACTGATGCTCCTTAGAGAGACACTTTCTCCTCTCTCATAGAAAATTTTCAAAGATGCAGGACTGCCAAGTGTCCACCCAATCACATCCTTTGTGGCACAGTTGAAAACCACAGCCTTGGCCTCCTGGTCCAGCAGGATGAGAAAGTCATTGGAAATAGCCAGCAGGGCCTCCAGTTCCCCTCCGTTCCCATGATCCTCTGCATGAACTGGCCAGGTCACCGCCCCAAGACTGCGCAGCTCTGCTCCTCCATACGGCCGACTCTTCTCTTTCTTTTTATGAGCTAAGGAAATGAAGGGGAACTTTCCAGAGGGGTCAATCGGCGTGCTGGTGGTGTGGCGCTCAGCCAAGTCACGCAGGTACTCCTGGCGTGTTCGGGTGGCCATGGCCCGGAACTTGTGCGATTTGTGGGCAGCATTTTCTGCATTGATGACTTTGGCCAGCAGGAAGTCCCTGAACACAGACGACTTGGGGAAGGTCACACCCTCTGGGATAGGGGGACCAAACGAGGGCACGTCTTTGGATCGGGTCACTGCCACACTGCAAGGCAAAACACCAAAGAGAGAAAAATAAATAAGATGGTGGATGAGTAAGAGGAGAAAAAAATTGAGCCGATGGTTAAATGGTCCGTTCCACTTGTATTAGTTTTGTTCAGACATTTAAAAAACAACAACTCAGATCTGTGACTTGATTTACCTTATCTTTAAATATTTACAATCATGATAAGGTTAGCAATATTGAAATGATAGAAGTTTGAAGCTCTTTTCTCAATCAAAGACAAATAAAGAGAAATTAAGTATTGTTTATTCCTTAAACACACTTCTGGATCAATACATTACCTGAGCGGAAAAAAGGCATTTCTACTTATATTCTTTCTCCATGTAAAAACTAAGACTTGGTTTCTTTAGTTCACCTTAGTTCATTTGACAAAGCTATGACTGAATTTGCATGGAGTGGTGCATTTTCTGCCTTTCCTCATTGCCCCTTCCTATTCAGTCTCTTGAACGGCTAGCTGCCATGTCTGGTATGTCAAGAAGTCAGCTGAGCAGCAGCGCAGAGCTGAGGAGGATGTGGAGAGACTACTAACCAAAACCTCTTGCTAAAAGCTCATTAAATGCTAT
Organism: Menidia beryllina; assembly: GCA_013363375.1. Lineage (NCBI taxonomy): Eukaryota > Metazoa > Chordata > Actinopteri > Atheriniformes > Atherinopsidae > Menidia > Menidia beryllina. Next base: position 11,098,238 of record JABUIW010000152.1, on the reverse strand, counting down.
AGTGAGAGTTTAAAAAAAAGTCTGGGAAAGGAGACTGTGTAGACTAACATGGGGTGACAACTGTTTGACCAAAAAGCATTCCTCAGAGTGAGACAAAAATACACACAAATGTTGACCAAGTCTGGAATGCTAACTGGGGCAACTAAAAGGTCTAAAGTGCTCTGCTTGTGCATGGGTCACCTATCCCAGTCTCAACCTCCTGTCAGCCAAATGAGTCCATCACAGATCCTCTCACTGGTGTTAATTACCAGGTGACAAGAGTAGCACTGGAAGTCAGAGCCCTCCTCCCACACGCCTCCCTACTGACAGGCATCAGCACACATGTTGACACAACAATTAATCGGATTGTCTAATAAGAAATACATGTGTCACCCACATCTTTCTAAACATATCTAAGGGACACCCAGTCCTCACCGGAGACATGTGGTGTTCAATTATACCAGGCGTCAAATTGTTGACACCTAATTTCGCACCTTTTCCTTGTTTGTGACAAACTGAAATGCAAGCGAGAACTTTATGTTCAGCTTAAAATGGGCTTTTAGACTGAAGACAGAGTATCTGACAAATAAATGACAAAAACAGTTAAGAAGTGTAAGTGTGTCAAAATGTTTGCATGTCCCCTTATGGTTTATATCTACATAGAAAAAGGGAACAGGGAAGCACATTGTGTGCAGGAATGTGTGCAGGAAACACAGAAAAGTTCATATTTAGGTGCTATCTTCATAAATCTCTATTTTGCTGCACTTTTAAAAATTTGCTTGACAGCTCATGGACATGAAATAAACATGTCGTTGCTATATCTGCCAGCATTTCTGTAAATGCAAATGAATCATGCAGGGTATTTTGGAGCAGAGTAGGTAAAGTGGCTACAAGCAGGCTTAAATAAAATGTGACCTTTAAATCTTATTCTTCTACATCACTACAAACATCACTAAATGTATTGTACTGGAGCTCTGAAAGCACTTGTTCTGATCTCAAACACCTGTGAGTCAGTCAAATAAGAACCTTTGAGTCATGCTGGCCAGAGAAATGTGATGGAGACATGTGGGTAGGGGCATAAAAGTAAGAGAGCCAGACTGCACACAAAAGAGTGAATGGGAAAAAAAGGGAGAACAGATGAAGAAGGCTGGGGAGGGTGGGGAAAGGAGGATGTTGAACAGTGGGGATTGCTAGGTTGTGGCCTCTGTGTGATCCTCATGGCAGGAGGTTTGGCAGGAGAAATCAAAGAGCAGATTCCTGTGGTTTGAGTGATTTGTGGGCATAAAAATATCCAGTGTGTGGGCAGTTCTGTTTATCCAGTATCTATGACCTCCTGCCCACTGAGCCAGGCCAAGAAAAAGAACATGTCAATACCTGATAGAGTGGGAGGCTCAGAGGTGGATGTGTGCATGAGCGTGGATGTAAAGACATATACAGTATGGAGTGATTTTCTTTTCTTGTGACATAAAGAATAAGACATTTTTAAAATCTTGGGTTTGCACAGTGACCCTTTTGCCTCAAAGGTCACTGAAAATGTAACCATCAAATATGTGATATGAAACATGTAATACAGAGAAAAGTCATGTTTCAAACAATGAAATGAGGGACTTAGGATCAGTATAATTATACAGCCAAAGTCTTTGAAGGCATTGGCTGCTTTTTCACATGAATAGGATATGCATATTGTAACAGAAAACTTGGTAAGGAACCAACTTTAAAATCTATTATCAGCCACTTTGATCATTTTAAAGCCTTTATAAGTAGTATGTTTGTCCTCATTTGTTAAGTTGCCTGTCCAAAAATTCCAAATATATTAATTTCACAGGCAAATTTGTAACAAATCCCAACATGTGCAGTGTGCTCTTTAAAAAGAAAGACAAAAAAGATGAACAGGGACGAGTTGAGGACAAGACATGGCAGGCCAGATCTAAAGGAGATGAACTGTATCTGTAAGAAATGGGAAAAAGGAGACCTGAGAGTTGCATCTAGAACACTTAACACTTTTCAGCATTTGGATTCTGAGCAGGCAGCCGTAATAACCAATAAGCTGGCAGTACAGTTTATCCTTTCATCTTCAAATGCTTCAAAGCAGGTGGAAACCAAAGTGAGTCAAGAAGCCTCTCCGTGCCCACCTGTAAAAATGATCTATTTTTTGTGCAGAGCAAAATGATACAGAGCAATAAAGAGTGTGCTTCCCCGGCCATGTGTGTGTGTGTCCTTGTTGTCTTAAACCTAAGAGCTATCACTTCAAAGTCTTTAGTAACCGAGTTTACCTGATCAAATTTCCTGTAGTCACAATGAATCATAATTTATTCCAGAAACCTGCAGTTTTACTTGTATCTCGAGTGTAAAATTCTTTTTCGCCAGACTTTGTTCACATTCAGTCTGCTGCAAGGCTTGTTGCTCACATGTGTTAGTGCTGCTGTACAGTAATGAAGTGTCAGCATGGGGGAAAATTAGGACCTCTTACAATGTGTTCAGATACCAATTAAAACTGCCATTAGTGGAGTCAAAGAGAGCGAGATAAGAAAGAATGACAGACTTCCAGATAACAAGTCAGCGGAAGAAAACTCAAAGAAATGTCCTTTATGGCTAAATAGTTTAAAAAGGAAACAGAGGTATGGACAAATGTTAATAATTTCCTTCAAATTACTTCAGAGTGGTAGACAGACTTTCAGATAACACAGAAAATCTGAGAAAAAAGTCAGAAATGGAGAGGTGGAGAGAGGGATACTCGCAATACTCCAAGATGGAGTGACGGAAGAAGCCAACTTTTCAAATCAACACATGAGAGCAGCTGTGAAGGATAGATTTATGAGTAATAAGACATTAACTTTCCATGAGCATGACAATGCTCATACATTTATCATTTATCAAGACGTTTTCAAAATGCATAACACATGGGAAGATGTATGGTATAAGAGGAATAGAAAGGAAAATACTAGTTCTGTAACCATTTTTCTTTCATATCTGCTTTTTAAAGTTCCCCTCCAGGTACTGATCCATTCCTTAAAAAGAAGCTCTGACTTCCACTTTCCCAGTTTAACACAAATGTCTCTCCAGACAAAAAGGAATCGTTATGGTAAATTTGGTGTGGTGCTCCTCACCTGTAGGAACAGTTGTCAGAACAGGGATTGTGTGCCTGCACAATCACAAAGACGTGCTGGAAGTGTGAGCGAATGTTTTTGGGGGTGAAGGGGACTGCCCCGGGTTCCTGGAACACGATGGTGACAATATCATTCCCAATATGGCGCTTCCGTAGCAACTGGGAAAGTTCAAAATCAGAAGGAAAAACTAAGTTAGTTTTTCTAATACAGTAAAAGTTTTACAGACAGAAACTCCAGTTACCCTGTTAAAACATTTTATTCCAAATACTCTAGATAGATTTAAAGCATTCTAATGAAACTCATACTGCTGGATCACAGAATGTGTTTAACGTCATTTTGAATACCTGCTGCTTGTTGTTGGGAGTGTAGGGCAACATGGTGGACACGTGGAACATGATCTCATAATCCTTGTAAGTGGTGTACAAGGAGTGAGTGCCCGTTGAGTCAGCTGAGGAGGACACAATTGCATATGAATTTCTTTCTACTTCCCTCATCACCAAATTCATCACAACGTCAAATCCAGTTTGGCCACTCTGATCAGGTGTGTGGGTCAACAACCAGATTGAGGAAAAGAGACAAAATAACTTGTGACTAGAACTGTTGTTTCTGAGAATAAAATCCTGTAATATTTCCTTCAAGCTAAAAAAAACATCCACTCTTTCCTAAATCTTTCTTCATGGAAATTGGCTCCGTCTTTAGCTCTGGCAATAAAGAGAGCCAGTGGACCTTACTAACCACGTCCTCCTATGTTGGACTATGCTCAAGTGCATGAGCAAAACAGTCACAAGGTGCTAAAAGGGTCACGCTTCGATAGATTATGCCAATTAATTAATTACTTACTCTACAAAGAGGTTTGCTAGGTTTAATTAAATTTACTTGGTCATACTCAAATACTCCGCAAATAGAGATAAAATAGTTTTGTTGCAAAGAGCATCATGGGCAATGACTTAACAGAGACAATAGTTTGGAGAGTAGTTCATCAAACAGATTAGGAGCATTTCCTAATCCATTTTGTTTGTGACTTCCTGTATGTCCAATCTATTTAATGTTTGGGTGCATCTGAATTATCAAAACAAATGGGTTTTCGCTCCATTAACACATCTCTGCTTGCTTTTCATGTTCTGTGAGTAGAACGTATATACATACTTTTGGTGTCCAGCTGAGCCCTATACTTTGTGAAGCCTTTGAGTCGAACTCTCTCGCCCAGCAGATGGAGAAACTCTTCCAGTGCAGGACCAGCTGCCTCGTTGTTGTACATCTCCTCCTCGCTGCTCTGGCCCGCCATGCAGTACATCACCCCCACCTTCCGCTGGAAGCTCAGCTGCAGAGAAAGCGGACGACTTCAATGAAGAGGAAACACAGCAATGTTACTTTGCAGAAATCCTGACTAAGTAACTGTGTTGACATTTTACACAAGACTTGTGTTGGCATTTTAAGAGTAACCTTGAGTTGTTTTGTAGTGATCAGGGTGCCATTTTCCAAAGAAACGATGCTGACATTTCAGAGGTTTAGGCTTTCGATGATTGCATCAGGAACTGTGAGCGTCAAAGAGCTTGGTTTCTTTTTTGCCAATTTTATTTTTAGGTCTTGGGTTTGGTTATGTGTGACTGTGCATTCACATTGTCACTGAATTTGCACAGTTTATGGGAGTGAACAGATAAATAAAGCAAAACTGAATGAATAATAAATAATTCAGGTCCTCAAAGAAAATCCCCTCATGAAAAGAAAAAATACATCTAAAAATGAAATAAATCACCCACACAAGTGATTCATAATATTCAGGATGAAAAGTATTTGCTCACAACTGTCAACAGTTCACTTGATGACTATGAAACTTCTGCTGAATGGATCGCCTTTTTGATTTAATTATCTTGGCAACAGGATGTTTGAATAATCCTGTCACTTCAGGAAACAGAGAGTTGTAATCAAACATGCATAAGTACAGGGCTTAATCAAGTCATCCATAGGGCCCACACTAATGCACAAACATCCATCTAAATTTACTGGGCGTGTCTCCTTACCCCCTGCTCGTCCAGCTTCATCAGTTGCTCAGTGACCTTCGGCGTGTTGAGAGCCAGGCGTAAGCAGTGGACATTGAGTTCAGGAACGAGGTATTCCAGTACTTCTTTTAGGGGCAGACCTCGGCCCAGGCCATGCTTGGATGTGGATGGCACCGCATCTTCCAGGATGGAACCGCGCAGCGTGTTCAGCTGGAAGCAGAATGAGACAACCAGAGTCAGGGCTACGGCTTCTCTGTTGAGGTTAAAAAAAGAAATCCTCACAATCAATGGTATTCAGAATCAGGAAATCACCAGACCTGCTGAGAGCTATACAAATAATAAACTATTTACACCAGTTTACCTGCTGCTAGCCCCACAGCCATACATTACATGTTAGGTGGCCAGCATGGCGTTAGTCTGACTGTTAGTCTTTAGTCAAAGGGCAAATGATTATTCATTTATATTTAAAAATATTTCATTTTGGGAGTGAAATCACACTGCCTTATTACAAGTTATCCATTCAATTGTAATATAACTTGATCATAAAAACTAAATGTAGTCTTTAAAAATAGATTCCACGAGTGAACCTTTCTATGATGGCCATGGTCAATGTGGAAAACTATGCAGTTAAAGGCAGAGAATTGATCATTTATATATGTTTTTCTGCAGTAATTTGTTCTATGGCGGCATCGGGGTAAAACGAGTACATGAAGGACAACCATCAATAAATCAGGAGGAGTGCAGAAAGTCCAAGGTCTCAGCAAATAAACAGAGCTAGTAGCCTACAGAGGTCCCAAGGTACTTAGAGGTATCTGTTTGGTGTTTGCTCGGTCCAGTGTTGGTGTGCGCCCACAGTTTTAAAGAAAGTGATGAAGAAAAAGTGCTATTAACCGAGGACAGTGGGGCTCGATGGACACTGAACTTTTTTTCTCAGATTTTAGTGCATCCCACTCACTCCCACACTGACGCACACATATGTTTAAGCTCCCAACACTGCAGTTAGAGGGGATACAGGGAGGCAAAAGAAATTAGGACAAATGACACATCGCAAGAGGTTTTGTGCAAGGGCTATTAGCCAGGATGTGCTTCCACACGGGAGCTGCCCTTTGCATTCCTCACCCAAATACCTTGAATCTTTTTTTGGTGTCACTTAGCTGCAAAACAGCACTGCTCAGTCTTTCACAGACGAAGGCTTAAAAAGATGGTGGGTGGGCGTTCAGCTGAATGAGGATATCTAGTTCGAATCGGTCTGTCGGGGGGATGGCAGCACAGGCTAGAGGGATTTAAAAACGATTTCCTCTAACTGCAAACCCACAGATTGAAAATTGTAAAGAGCATATCAAAAATGAGATGGAACGTGCAATCATTTGAGGTGGAGCTGATGGGCAGAGACAGTGGCACCTTCAGCTGAAGCCTTTGCATCTTCCCCTCAACTGGGTACAGATCCTGCCTGTTAACTCCCACACAATTTGAACTCATAATAGCCTCTCAGTAACATCACTCAGTACAGAGTGTACTAAATATTGACACATCTAAGAACATGAGAATTTACAGCAACCAGAAGGAGCAGCTACTAATGCAGCAAATCCTGATGAATTAATCACTCTGTTAGAAAAAATACCGATATGACGTAAAACATATCAGTAAACAAAAAACTGCAAATGATGTGTCCATTTTAACTCACCTCACTTGTTCTGATGATGACCCTGTAATTGTATTGCTGGCCATGCTCTTTGTGTTCCTCCAGTTTCTCTCTCCTGAGACTCACTGCCACCGGGCCCAGGTTCTCATCGACCCCCAGATAGTTCCAGTGTTCTAGGAGAGATGAGGAATGGAGTTTGAGGCAGGAATGGCCATGAAATTAATGACAGGAAAGAGAAGAGACTACAGACAGATGGAAAACCTGTGTCAGAAAAACTCTTTGAAGAACCGCAAATCTTAAAAGCCTCCTACCTCTGAGATAGAAGTACTTTCTGTAGTAATAGGCACCGAGGTCCACGTGTTCCACTATATATCTTTTGGATCTGTCAGCGTGCTGACTTGGCCCATCTTTGGGAGCCTCCAGCACGGCCACACCAGCATTAGTAAAGTGGGTACTGAGAGTAGCATCCAAAGGTCCCTCCTCTGTGCTGCCAGAGGAACTGCTGGAGCTCCCACCACTACCTATGCTGCCCTGCTGGAAGATGGATGATAACACACACATGAGCAAGGAAGCTATCCATCAACCCATTTTCAAAATGCATTGGGATGTTTCTGTGGAGTAAGCTGTTGAGAACTGCTCCATAGTGGTGTTTATATCATGTAAGAATGAGTATTTCTTGTGATACCTGTTTAGCGGGACAGATGTTCCTCTCACCCTCTCCACCAATCTCATTTCTAAAACAAGGACAGCTGAGAACCAAATCATTGCTCTTGTCGTCACCAGGATCCAAGGCGGGGTTAGTACTGTGTGAAGATCCTCCTGTACCCTCCTTGCTTAACTCCTCTTGTGAGCCGCATGGCGAGCCGTACACTCCGCTCTGATTGGACGACAGCGAGGAGGAGGCGGACGCAGAAGCGGCGGCGGCAGCGGAGGCACCGGTGGTGGTGTTCTTGCGTTTGGCCCCAGACTGCCGGCTCTGGATTGCCTCATTGAGGTCGAACAGCAACGACTGGAGGTCGAAATGGGCAAAGCCTTTTTGGCACATCCAAGGTTTAGGAGGTGGGCCACTTTCATCCCCCTTCCCGCCATCCTCAGCATCTGAGCCAGCCCTCGAGGTGTCACCGTCCACCTTTACACTGCGCAGCTTGCGAAATATGGATTCGCCACCCGTTTCTGACTTAGATCTTCTTTTCAAGTGTTTCTCTCGCTCCTTCAGCCGGCTGGCAGGGCTACCTCGCGGTGGACCCAGAGGTCCGTCTGGCAGGTCCAGGGCAGCCTGCTTTATCGGAGCCACAGACAGGAGCTCTGTTAGCCTCTCTGGAGCGGGGCTTCGCTGATCAGGGGCCTCGGAGGACTGGTATCCCTTTAGCATGTCAAAGAAGCTCTCTCCCGACACCCCGTGTTTGTCTATTGATGATGTGCTCCCGTACTCGCGGTGCATGGGTGTCCACCCAGAGAAGGACCAGCCCTCGTTCCCATCTCCATCCAGCTCACTGATGGTTATGTCACTGTTGCTGCGCTGGCGGATACGTCTCATGCCTTTGCGAGGTGAGCCCAGATATCCATCCGGTGACAGGAAGCGGTTGTCCTTTCCCTTGCTTTGCATCTTGTTCTTCAGTGTGTTGTGGATGTTTCGCAGCATGGACGAATCTTGTGGGCTTATCAGGTGACCAAGCTTGGCTGACAGATTGCTGTGGGCTTGGACAGCCGACACGTTTCCGCCTCCTCCTCCGCCTCCTCCTCCACTGCCACCGCTGCCACCACTACCCATTCCTCCTCCTCCGCTTCCTCCCCCTCCCATAATTCTTTCTCTGTCCCCACTCCCTGATCCTGAGGAGCTGGTGGTATTGGTAGAACTGGGGGAGTCCGTTTCTACAGTGATATGCCAAACGCCTCCTCCGCCACCGTCTTTCCTTGGGGGCCAGTCGGCCACGCGGGCCCGGACCCCCATCTTTGGGACACCAGGGTTGGTGCCGGTGGTTGAGGAAGAGGAGATATGTGCGCTCTCGCTGCGGGGTGGCGGTGCGCCTCCGTTAGGCAGACGGAGACGGCGAGTATAGAACTCGTCAGTGGCCGGCACGGAGCCCCCAACCGAGCGCTCTGTCTGAGAGCGCTTCAGACTGGTCATGGTGACGGTGGAGAAGGGTGTGGGGAGGGGAGGTGGGAGGGAGAGGTGATGATAAAGTGCTAATCGGTTTAGATTGGGGTCAACATAATGCCCACTGAATTAAGTGAGGAGGGAGGTTCACATTTGTTTCTGGAGAAAGACCAAAGAGAAAAAAATCCATTTATAGACCTTTCGTTGCTCACCAGGGTTGCCTCATTTCAAAGCACAAATTAACTTAGACTTTTAAGAATGATTCTTTTTGCATGAAATGAAAGATAAAGACGTCATACCTTTAAAAAGCTTAATCTCGATTAAATGTGATAATGTGGAACTTTCAAGCTGAGGTCTCTAAAAAGCCATCTGCTTTAGAATCATGCAGGAGTCCCAACAACTGAGAACAGCTGCAAAGAGAGCCTATGGAGACAAACAAAAAAGGCAGAGAGACACAAGAAGAATTACAAAAACGTCCTGCAGTATTAAATGTGGCATGATAACTTTAAAAAAAAAAAAATGAAGTCAGCAAACCTTAGAAAAATGCCAAACAAAGTAGGCTGCACTTTCATAAGCATTACAGACAATATATCTACAGAAGGGATGAGGTTCAGATGAAGTCATCTGAGTCATTCATGTTTAACTGTAAGGTCAGAGGTTAATCCAATTTACTCTCCACTTATAATCCAATGCCAGGTAATGCATTATTCCCACTTCGATGAATAACTTCATGTCAGCTATGACAGGAGCCAGCAGTAAACGTTAACTAATGTTAAAACTTCGGCGCATGATTAGTCTGTCTGTGGAGCTGCTCGGTTTGATAAATGAGCTGGTATTTTAATAAACTGTCCACACAGAATGTGGTCTCTCTTTGTAATCTACAAATGTCAAAATACTTCACCAATCGTGACGCAAATCCAGGAAGGAAAGAACAGAAGGCAGAGTTTCACACATATAAATGGGATCACAGGGATTCCCACTGGGAAAAAATGACTTTGGGTTAAGCATGGCAGCTTTTGCAAACAACACAAACCACCGACAGCCACTTTCTTTGACAGCCATGTGTGAGAGGAATACATTCAAATATCTTAACTCCTTACTGGAGCTGGCTATTACAAATCCCTTTGAAAAGCCCAAATCAAGACATTCCATGAAGTCTATTGACTGAAGTGTGTTCTTTAGTTTCCTAGTCGATTGATGTCTGGAAAATGTAGAAGAAGGCCCTGTAAATTAACCTAAATGCTTATTCTGGTTACCGTCGACTTACTCAACATATAATACGATTAATTTTTTTACTTTTCAGCAATCAACACTGGTGGCTATGTTTTTTTGTTAAAGTATGTCATCAGAACGGAAAAATACTCTGAGCCCTGACACCGAACTGTTAGATACTGTTCGAATTTTTAGAGTCACCAGGGGCATGTGCTCTGAAGGGCTCAGTATGTCACACAAAAGCCAGAAGAAAAGAGTGCCGCTTATTTAGCCAGCATGACATGCCTGGCCTTACAAAGCGCCACAGCTTCAGCTTTCCTGACTGCGATTTCCTGCTGGCTTGTCCCGAGTTTTGCACCACCTCTCTCCTAAAACAGACTTTTAGTCACCATGGAGATAAGCAGTCACATAGAGGGCATGCATCTGAGAGGATAAGCGAGAGACTTCCACTACCTCAACCTGGTTTATAGATTGGGTGTAGAAACCACTTCGTTTTGAGACCATTCAAAGTGGACTTTCGAATGTTTTAATTGGAGCAAGCAAGACTTTGTGTTGAATTAACTTATCCCAGACACTGCACTGTTGAACAGCATGACATCCTAAGCCAAACCTCAGCCTGGCTTAAAAAAACACAAGCAACCAGAAATTTAAAAGGATACATTTTAGAAGTACATCAGTCAGACCGATTTGTCACAGAACACATTTACAGAAAGAAGTGTGCAAAGTTGGATGAAGTGAGACCCAGCAAGCTCTTCTTTTTCTGAATGACATCTTTTCTCTTACACACACAGGTGATCTGTCTCTTCTCGTCCCTGTCAGTACAGACATACCACGGCGGCGGATGCTAGCATATTTAAGGCTACAGGCACACCCACTGTTCTCTCATTATCTGTCATGTACTTATGCTCAAAGAGATAAGCCCGGGTTTCTCTTGTAGGCTGGAAAGCTTTTCAACTGATAACAGGCATTTTGTACAAGTAGCATGCTCATCTTCAACATTCAATCTGAACGCCGACTACAAAAGAATGTGCAAAACAACTAGCTGATAATACTACTGACTTTGGAGCTCGTCGAAGCTGAACATATTTTCCAAACTTATTGTTTCCCCATGCAAAAAAGAGATTACATAAATGGCTTATAATTAAAATAAAAAAAGGCCCAGAACTTCGCATGAAAACTGCTTCATTTACATAAAATCAACTTGGCATCATTAAATATACCATAATATTAAAATAATAAATTAATATAGTGTAAGGTCTATTGTGTACCTTCATTACGACTTGTTTTTCCCCATTTTTAGTATGAATATTTTTAGAATCTGTCCATTTGGCATGTCGCGTGTTGTTTCAGTCCTAAAAAGCATATATGCTTATATTTTATGCCTTTTCTAGCACAACCACCCATTAAGATGACAAGATTGCACGTCAAAAAGTAGCAGCACAGCCCTTCAATCTGTCTTGAGCCCATGATGCCTCTGAACTCAAACTAATAGTGTGTTCCAAATAACTACCTGCAGTGTGGCCTTTATTTTTTCCCACTGAGGATTGGGTACTGCTCTTAATGAGAGTTGGAGGGAATGAAAAAAACAATGAAAAACAAAGGGAGAGCTGGAGAATGGAGTTTGTGGGGGGGGGGGGAATGATTACACTGTGTGCAAGGCTGGGAGACTGGGAATTGAAACAGATGAGTGTGGAGTTGCACATCTTTCAGAAGTCGCTGAGGACCAATTACACTGGTAGATTCACAGTAACCTTTAGCTGTGTCTAAATAAGGTTGATTCCTGAGGTAAATACATAGCATTGCAGCTCAGTGCAGCTAACTGCTGTCCAAGATGCCCATTACTGGAAACCATTTACGGAGGAATGAACTTCCTTCTTACAAACGATAACAAGGGGATGATAAGCACAACACTGAAACACAATTAAACTGATTTTCTAAGGCATTTACAGAGAAAACTCTCAAAATTCACAGAGGTATGGCCCTTGATCTCAGCAAAAGTACTCAAGCGGAAACAGCGTAACCAAAAACTATTTGGCTCAATGCAGATTGATTTTTTGTAAATGTGAGCACCAAACAGGGAGGGGCCAGAGAAGTGTCAAAGCTATTGGACCATTCCCAAAATACATAGTAGGAATCAATTATCCTTGTCACGCAGCACTAGAGTTTAAGATCATGTTATTGTAGAGAAATTAAAATACAGACCGTTACCACAACATATTTGATATTAATATAATCTGGATTCAAGTTATAGATCTTTTAAATCAGCCCGTCCTTAAAAGCCTAAAACATAAGCCCACATTTATCATTAATAGTGAATGGTAAAAAGCCTTTTTTAACGCGAGGCGTCGTCATTTGGACTGGAAACTGCTGACCTCTCTCAGGGAACATCGTGAAAAATCCATTTAGGGAGCTTTGCTACTGGGCTACAAGCCCGGGTCATTAGAACCACCGTTATTATGCAGAAAAGATGACAACAATCTCACTGTGGGCCGCTGCTTAAAATGCTGCCGTCTGCCAGGTCTTCGGGTGGTTGTGAAGCAGCACAGGTGTGCCAGTGCCCACAACCGTGTGACTCTGAATCCGCTCCAGCACACAGTGAGTCACGCACACCTGAAAATCACAGAGCAGATGAGCTGACTGACTAAATGACTGACTGAGCTGCATGCTGAGAAGGACCAGTCATGCAAGCTTCTGAAGAGAGAGTGTAGGAGATTATTATGATGATAGTACTGGTTGTACACCCGCTGGCC
>JABUIW010000152.1:11053967-11085440 GCA_013363375.1 Menidia beryllina | reverse complement strand
AGGCAAACAGGAAAATATACACATAGAAAGCAGGGAATTTTGTACAGAGAGGCCATAGAAAAGCTGAGCGCTAGGTTTGTGAGGAAATGCATGTTTCTCTTGTATGTCCCTGTTTATGTCCCTGAAGGCGCAGATCACAATGCTGAATGTATCAGAACCGTTTTCATTAACCAGTATTGGGTTAAAAACGGAGAAAATCATTATCCCCATGTAGGAAAATGAAGATAAATGTTTTCTTGTTTTTTTTTTGTTTTTAGGGGAGTTACATCATGTGTAATTTTACACCTGTTTTCCCACACAGACGTTATTACCACACTGGCAGGTGGATCAAGTCACGTCATGTTTTGAACTTCCAGACGAAACATGATGTGTTGGCTTTCAGAATCCAACCACAAAAACCTGTCCAATCTGTTTTAGGATGCAGGAAGAGAGAGCCCAAATGCCTTTGGACGTGCCGAAAATTAACCAAAGCGCAAACCTCAGAGCAAAGTGGACTAAAACCTGGAGGAGACTGAAAAAAGCGAAGACGAGACTCTGACATAACATAATTTACAATGGCCCCCAGGGAATGAAAGGAGAGATCCAGACTATGACTCAGGCACTTAGTGTGAACTTCCATGTGTCTCTTTCCCTGTCTCACACCAGAAAAACACTAACAAAGGACTCAGATGATGACAAATGTTGCATCACATTGCTTTTTCTCACCCACGTCAGGCTTCCCAGGCTCAGCATCATCAGTTACCAGTGGGTTTGATGCATCAGAGTAGATGGGAAGGCAACATATTCAGTCATTTTCAAGCTTAAACAAGTACCCAGTAGATGCCGAAAGATTTTAAGTGCGCCACAGCTGAGTGCTCAGCATCCACGTCGTCTCTGAACGTCGAAATGTTGAAGAAAACGCAGGTGCATCAAACTCATTGTGAGCCAAACTGTGACAGCAGCAACCCCGCCCTGCTAAAAGGTAACGAGCCACTTTAAAGACAAAGGGCTTCACATCTGAGTGTAGATGAGGAAATGGCAGGCCAGGACAGGGAGGGAAGATAAGGGGAATAAATAAATAAATAAATCAAACTAGAATTCTCCTGAAAGCTGAAAGTATTTGGGTTTCAGCTCAGAGCCTTTCAAAGTGGAATGGTAATTGTGTGGAAAGATAAACATGTTTTTTTTCACTTCTAGGTCCTCTAGGTCTCTGAAATGCTGGGGGTTTATTTATTTATTTATTTTGATCTGAAGTCTGCCGTTGTCTTTTTCTCTGGAGTGTGAAATTGTTGAAATTTTGTTTTCTGGCACTTGCCGATCCTCAACTACAACAGAACCGCAATGGATGAAGTGGGAGGAGATGAGCAGAGATGTGAGTGATAAGGGTGTCTGCATGGATGTTTACTTGAAAACGGGCGCGTGGGCGTGCATGCTGAATAATGGAAGCCACAAAAGGCTGTCACTTTCAAACTGGAAATTTGTGGGAAAAAAAGTTTTGTATATGAAACGATATCAGGGTCTTCCCACTAAACTCCACAGGTTTCACGGTTGAGGTGTAGTTTTCAAGAAGCTCAAGGCAGATTTGGTTGAGGACCGAATCTGCCATGGACCAGAGCTCTGCGCAGTCCTGCAGACGAAGTTTTTGACTCATGAAGTCTTAGACAAGCCCTCTTTCCATCCACCAGAGCATTTCACCTGGCCTGCAGCTTTAAAAGGCACAGGGAAAATAAATCTGTTTTGGGGCACCTTTGGGCATGGTCGGACACTTTAAGCCACCAGACAGCATGTAAAACAAAGGCCGGTCTGAACTGTTCACCCACGTTTAAGCACTGCGGATCTTTATCAAGCCAAAATCAAAAGAGTAAACAGCTCTGCTTATCAGCGTCACGTTGGCATGAAACCCCTCACACAGCGCAGTATCTAGGTCGCGTGAGTACTGATGTATCAGATCCATACAGCCGAATGGCCCCATAACAAGCTGATCTATCATTTATGTAAGCAGAGAGGTTTTTGGCAAGGGTGAGGAAAGAATGGTTAGTAAGGAAGGTAGAACGATTTTCCCTTCAGGCTGAATGGTTATTCACGGCTCAGTATGACCACTGTCCTCCTGTCATTCAATCATTTTCATTTCTATGAGACCAACAATATGTTCCCATGGGTTACATTCATTGTCAAATGCTGCCTTTATTTCCAATAACAGAAAAATACACATTTATGAGCCGATTTCTGAGTCTTATGTATTTAATGTTAAGATGTGTGACAAAATGTCTGACCTTGGACTGCGAAGAGCTATCAAATCTACACGTCATCAGTGGATAAGTCTGTCGTTAATATAATATAAGTCAAAGCAGAACCAACTGAATTAAGTCCAGATGAGTAATGGCAAAAGGCCTAAGAAAACTGAAGGAATGCATCTACAAATAGCACAGATTGTTTTAGAAATAATATGATCATCTTCTAATGAGCAAAAACCCGGTGCATGCTTTGGAAGTTGACGTCTTAGGTTTGTCCCATTAGCCTTCTAGAAAAATGAGCTGATAGTCAAGATGTTTATTCTCACTCTCCCTGTTAGTTACATACTCAGCCAGGTGTTGTAGCCCCTCATTAGCACAGGCCTGCGGAGGACCGCCACAACCTACATAAATGAGGCGTACCATGGCTCTGAAGACATGGGGTAGAAAATAAAAGGAACATTTTTACAGTGAGCTGACGATTTCCATTAACAAGACTTTCCCTGAACAAACTGCTCAACATGCGAAAAGAACTTCATCCTCATAAGGTAATCTTTAGATTTCATTTGTAACTGTTTGTAATAATTTAAGGATTAGCTGCCATCCAGGCTGTTTGCCAATGTGTTTTTTTCTTCTGTTTTCTAAGAAACGTCTTAATGCTTGCAGACATTGGCAGGAAAGCACACGCCGTCACACCTTGTTCCCTCCTGAGTGTCCTCATAAGACAATAAATAAATAAACAGGAGAACACATGGATCCACTCAGACACACAGATTGTATGAGGGCTCTATCTGAGGGGTTCCAATCCATTTACCATCACCCTACGGTGCCTAAAAATAAGCGACTGAAACTGCAGTACTGGAAGATCCTCTTTTGGCTATTCAGATGCAGCGTTTGGAAGTTGCTGATTTGAAGCACTGCCACCTTTTCACAAGGAAAAAGTATTTAGAAACTAAATAATTAACAACTAACAAATTGTTTTTAAAAGTTAAGGATTCGTCTAAACTAAATTAAGGAACTCAATAATTCCTTGTTTTTCACATTCAGCCTCTTCAAGACAATTACCCGTAGCTTTCAGTAAGTTATTTAAAAGTTGAGCTGTTTGAGCTTTTTAAGATCACAGTTTACTTTTATCATTTTGTTGAACTCTATTGTTGATTTTTAGACTGATCACCAATCACTGGGTTCCACTATTCTAAAAGACTTAAAAATATAAGAATACCAGTTGGTGGATGAATATACTGGCAGGAAAGCTGTGCATTCCTCCATTCCTCTCATCTCATCTGAAATTTGAATAACTCATCTCGTGAAAAGTTGTATGGCATATAAACTAAAGCACTCTTTTTGCCTAGGAGGAGGATTTTCAAGCAATATCCAACCATTTGGTATAAAACCATTATAACCGTAAAGATGTTTCTGTGCTCCTGCTTGTCGCAGTTTAATACTACAGTGGCTAATCAGGTGAAACTTGGCCTCACGTGAACACTTCAAAATCACATTATTTCCTACTCCACTGCATGTAAAACGGAGCAAAGCACCATTAAAATAGAGAGCCACACTCTCAGCAAATGGCTCCGTCGGCAGTGCTCAGACAGCAGCAATGAAGCTGCTCATCTTTTGCAAGGGTCGCCTCCGCAACAGCACCGGGAGCCCTCTAATCTGTGCCAATCAGATGACGCTAAACAACCATTTGTTGTTCAATTGGGCAGCAGAGCACACCCCCACCTCGTTTGAAGAACCACTGCAGACCCCGGCAAATAGCTCTCGACGTAGCAGCACACAGCAGCGAGGGTGACAGAAATAGAGTGGTGAATAATAGAGAAAAAGAACTGTGGTGTAATTAACATGGTGGCTGGGGGTTGATGTACTGAGGGGAGATAAAGAAAGGGAGGACCATGAGAGAGATGTGCATGTGAAGAGATATGCAGGGAAAAGATGAAAAGAACCTCATTAATGAGAGGCTCTTTTTATAGAGGAAAACAATTTTGGTGGGGGAAAAAAACAAAAACAAAGCTGGAAATGCCATCCACTGCCTCAGAGCGCAGGTGACTCCGTTAAGCACAGCAAATAAGTCCCAGATATTATTCAGGGGAAGAGAGCAGCAGATTTCCAAAATGGCGCCGCTCTGCGTGGGCAACAGTTAGCTGAAACGGCACTGCAGTAAGAAGGGAGTGAGCGGGGCTGAACAGAAGCAGCCCAGCACTCAATACCTGCTGCGTGTGGCATGTAGGCAAGAAGAAAGAGGGGCTCCACCGACGTGTGCACGGGCTGAGAAAGGAAAAGACGACCAAGTTTGATTTGATGCGTTCTAAGAAAAAAAATTCAATGGAGCCCAGAAACCGCAGCGGAAACACTGAGTCTTTAACAAATATTTGAGAAGGAATGATTGTGAGGAACCTTATTCTGCAAGATGAACATTTTTAGAAAATGCATTCCTATAAACAAATACATTTACCACAAAATATTCATGCATAACCTCTCCATGGATCATAGTTAGCCTCACTGTTGAGTCATCTTCTTCAGACTCACTTCAAAATGTAAATCAAAATTTCTTCAAGGTGCATTTTAAAGTGTGGCGATATGACAGTTCAAACTTACATAAGCAATGTTTTTAATGTAAAAAGGGTATGAAAGATATGCGCCTTACTCACTGATATGCATGCGTTACATAACTGTGTTTATGATCGTTCGTCATTTTGGAAATTATATGGTGTGATCACATCTATGCAGCATAATGGTAGAAAAGTAGTTCTGCAAAAAGTGAAAAGATGCTAAAAGATTTGACTAACACTGATGGATTTTCTCAGGTGCAAAAAAAGGAGAAAAAGCGAGAAGGACCCAGTTTATTAGCTGTTTATGCCTTGTGATTATGTGCAAAAAAGTAACGATCAAATACAGCTGGCTGTGAAGTGAAAATAATAAATAAGAGGGGGGACCTGCTCCTTCCTGTTACTTTCATAGCCAGGGCTGTGCCAGCATGTGCTTTTCCCAAGGAAGCCGTTTCACATTCTAACAGGATACACATCTCAGCCACTTCCTGCTTCCCCTGAGGAAGCAAAATGAGAGCTGGTGAGTCAGTCGCTCTCAAGACTCTTGTCTGGATGAACCTAAACATCCAAGAAGGGAAAAAAGTTTAAAAATTAAAAAAAAAGAAAAAAAAAAAAAAAGGTTCTAGAGTACTTCCATAAGCAAAAGACTAACACCACTCAACAGGAGTTTAACACTACTCCGCTGCTTTTTTAACACATTGGAACAAGCATGTGTGAATCAATTCATTGTTTAAATCTTTTTTTCTTAAATGCTTTTGCACAGCATTCTAGAAAATCTCACAATAAAAAGGCAACTTCTGTCTTTTCTTGTGAGGCAGTGACATCTGCTAGGACGATGTTGGTTACATACGCCCCCACAGACAACAAAACAGACAAGCACCTCTTTTTTTCCTTTTATGCATTTGTTTTGTTCATTCAAATGCATAACTCTGCTGCTCTATTTTGCCATAGCAGGATGCTTTAAAGAGAAAACGTTAGAAGACAACCTTTTTAAGCCACCCGACACAAGACATGCATGTCATGTTGATGATGCAAGCACCCAGCAAAGACGAGCTCAGAACGGTTTTGTCTAAAGGTCTGAAAAATAAATCAAGTCAAACAACAAGCCTTTTATTTTTCGAGCTGCCTCTCTGTCTGCACGACAGTAATTACCATAAAGTGGCCAAAGGTGGACGCTGTGAGAGGCAAGCTCCACATTCAACATGATACACCAATTTGCAGAAATAACACGGGCGGGGTGACCCGTGGCTGCTCTGAGACCATTTTAAAACCTGCACAGAGCTCGATAAAACGCAGCTCTTGCACTTGGACTAGCTGCCGACAGGTAGGCAAAGGTTTCCGTCCAATTACAGCCAGAAAAGGGTGACGCAGGAGAAAGACGAGCCGGGAGACGAGACCTAATGAGTGTGATTGCTACGGGACTCAATTGTTCCCAAAGCACAGCAATTCGATTGGTACAGAATGGCCAGAATGAAGTAGCAGAGAAAGCAAGAGAGTAAGAGGGAGAGAAAATCAAAGTGAGAAGGATTGATTCCTCACTTGATGTGAGAGCATGTGGGAGGATATGAGATGCTGAGACTGAAAGTGGGAAAGAGTGAGTAGTCAGTCCATCACATCAACTATGTTCTCACTCTTCTTTTTGAACAGCCATCTAGCCAGGCATCCGTCCACGGTAGAGGCATCCACATCAAAATAACCCAGGAAATCGGTCTCCAAAGCTTTCTCTGCATCCTTTGGTTTTTGGTTTAGGAGGTACAAAACCCCCTTAAATTCAACGATATCCAAAATCTCAAAGATACACACCTATGTGTCCGACTCACAGATATGGTAGCTCTGGGCTATATTTCAAATGTTATTTTAATACATTAATATTGCAATAACTTGGGAACGCACACAAAAAATGTTGATGACTCATCCTGAACTCGGAGGCATGTACAGTCATCTCAAGAAAAGCTTTTTCTAATCTTTTTGTCCCCACACCTATGAGACTGACTAATTAGAGCAGAGCAGGATTTTCAAGGGAGGTGCAGAGCCTGCGACCTCTGTTCTGCATGTGCAGAAGCAAATAGGACTCTGCGAGCGGTTTCAGTGGAACTTTGCGAGTTTCCTGTATGAGAAAAATGCAACATTCTGAATTTGGTGGGCACAAGATGATCAATCCTGCCTTTTATCAAAGCTATGAAGTTCATACGGACCAAAATCTAAGAGGAATGTTTCCAACAATTTGTTAAAAGTGTGCCACACAAAATTATGGCACTTCTGAAGGCAAAAGGGGTCCAAAGATTTACCTAATAAACAAACCGAAAAGGGTAGATGGTCATAAAGGTTAAGAATAGGTGTGAATCTGAGACCAATGGAAAACTAAATGAAATGAGATTTTTGCAGGCCACCTTCAAAAATCAACTGAATTTGCTTGTATTTCTTATGAAATAGAACGCTTCCCTGAGGGTATTTTTGAGAATACCTCGTAATTTTATTTCTAAACGAACTGGCTGACAATTATGGTTTTAGATTTCAAGAAATCTTTCAATTTTATTGGTTAGTAATATTAATTTGGATGCTGGAAATTTAATGAAAAAATATCAGATTTTACCTTGGTCTGTTTATTTAATCGTCATCTCATATATTCCGTTCTCCCACTTTCTATTCTAATCTCCACTTCCCGAGTGTTTTTTCTTTCACCCGCCCCACCACTTCTCAATCCTCTCTCCCTTTTTCTCCCCCTCACACATGTGTGAATATAGTAATGTCTGTATTTGTGTGTACGTGTGTGTGTGGGAGGAGAGGAGAGCAGCATTGCTGGCTGAGGAGGAGGTGAGACCGAAGGAAAAAGTGATAGAGAAATACACAAAGAGAAATGGGGAATATATTAGAATTAGAAAAAACATGGGTTTAAAACTGGTAGAGGAAGGCTGCCCATCACAGTCAGTCTGTGTTTGTGCCATCTATACAGGCAGATTTATTTTAGAACTGCTTTTTGTTCTGACCAATATTACTCATAGCCCAACTGAACTACCCTGCTATTATTGGACCTACTGTCTTTGCAGTGTTTTAAAAATGCCTCTAAAAACTGGCTTTAGCCTTTTTATACATTCCACATCCTGGAATACATCTCAAATGAGGTAATGCAGAGGAATTTGTCTGTTGATGTAAAAAAAAAAAAAGAAAAAAAAAGGGAGTGATTCATTCCTGGGAGGTCACTCTTTCAACATGGACTTGCAACAGCAGAAACAAATGCACAATCATTGCTTGTTTGAGGGTGAAAAAACTGCTGTACGGGCAAAGAAAATTGTGAAATGGTTGAAATTTTAAAATTTCTAATTTACTTAATAGCAACGGAAATGTGACTTTAAAAATATATGTAATTATATGTTTACCTAATGTGTGTAACATAACAAACAAGAGACAGCAACACAATGCATATTACATTCAATAGATGTATAATCTGATGTGTCATAAATAAAGTCATATATGCAGACATGGTTATCAAGCGTGTGTGTTACAGCTTTAAATGAAGACACTCCTGTAACAGATCCCAGGTCTGCAGAGCACCAAACAAATCATTAGGTGCTTTATGGATAAGGAGATTTACAAGCAACTCTGCAGCTCTGTACTGAACAAATAGCCAGTGAAGTTAGGTCAGAACTAGAGTAGTAAGTTTATTTTTTACTTGTTTAGGTAAGAACTCTAGTGGCTGCATTCTGCATAGGCTGAAGTTGCCCAATAGATTGTTTGGATAATCTTGTAAAAAGAGAGTCTTACCTGTGAAAATACAGATGTGTTTTTGGTCTTAAGGTGCATCAGCATGGCTACTCTATGTACATAAAAACGCACAACAAACAAACGCGTAACACGCATAAAGTTACTGCAAAAGTGGTTCCAGTGTCTGTGGCTGTAAGAAAAAAAACAGGTCTAATAGTAGCACCAGAGAGTAGCTTATGCTGGAGGAGAACCCTAGGAATCAAACATCCTGACCCGGAGCTGTCTGCTTAATTCAAGCGAGAGCATAAAAACCTGCGCTGCAACATGGAGGGAAAGTGAAGCAGCTGGAAAAAATACGGGCTCAGTGTTCCTCTCACTTTCTAACTTCACACTTAATGTCATTAGTAGCTTCTGTGAACACTGCTCAATGTGCCGCTTGCTGCTGAATTTTCTGAACAGCTGGCAGTGACATTCATATACATTGGTATTCCTTTTTTTGCCAACTCATTAATATATCCCACTC
This sequence comes from Menidia beryllina, assembly GCA_013363375.1. Taxonomy (NCBI): domain Eukaryota; kingdom Metazoa; phylum Chordata; class Actinopteri; order Atheriniformes; family Atherinopsidae; genus Menidia; species Menidia beryllina. The sequence goes on along the minus strand of JABUIW010000152.1, from coordinate 11,076,456 downwards.
CAATAGTAGCTTTATTAAAAGTGAAGTTCACATAAACTAAAGCAGAATAAGATTATGTTCAGAGTTCATCATTTGATCAGTGTAATAAGTTTACGTTCCTAAAAAAGAAAAAAGCACCCCCCCCACCTGATTAACCTCCTTATGGCGAGCCCAGTGTTGGGGACAGGGGCTCTGCCATCTGAGAGGATGCATGCACAGCTCTACATTTACCCATCTCATTACCAACCATTAGGATGAAGCACAGTCAACTTTTACTTACATCCCAAAGAAGGCAAGCGCTTTCATTTTAAAGTTAGCACCATACCATGCAATCCAACACATTCAACAAGCAGCTGTGTGGACAAAAATCTGGAGAATGGCAGAAGATAAAATTACACTCCAGCTGGGTTTGACACATAAGAGAACAGTTCGTCTGCCACGCAGCTGTCTGCACCCTGGCCAAAACAAAAGTTCAGTTTACATTAAAGGTGCTCTCCTCTGGCTCTCCGCTGAGCAAACATGTCTACCATTTTATGGATTCTCACTCTTGATATTTTCTGTGCAGCAATCTCTTTAAAATGTGCTGGTATTCTGTCAGTTTCTGCTGGCTGTGGGAACGCTGCCGAATTGTCCTACACATCTACAACCACACATCTCTGTAACTGTCCTTTTCACATGTAGTTGCATATTAAATCAAACTTTATTTATACAGCGCTTTTCGTACAAAAGCAGTGCAAAGTGGTTCACATCGTTAAATCATAATAAAATGACCTGAGGTAATCATCTACTTAATTTTATTGTAGTTGATTTTAAGAAACTCAGGTCTTTTAGACCAACAGGATTTACTTCAACATTTCAGGGATTGAACAGGTCGGGCCTGGTAACGATTACTGACTATGTTTAGAGTCTGTCACGTGTTCCTCGTTTAGTGTACATATTTCAGTTTTAGATGAAAATCAGACATAAAACAACCAAGATGCAGAAACCTTTCTAATTCTATTTGTTTAAAACAACGTTTCTGCATTTGTTCAGTTCTATAAAAAAAGACACCATGAATCTTTTGTACTTCCATGCTATTTTGTTACATGTAAAAAGAGACAATCACATAAAGAAAAAGGAAAAACAGACATCAAATCTGACAAAGAAAGGCAAACACTCACTGATGATGTGGCAGCCAGTGAGCAGAAGATGACAGTTTGAACGGTATCTTGTAGACCTGAAAGAGAAAAAGTGAGGGATTTTAAATTCAAAATGGTGTTCATTTTGACTTAATAACAAATCCAACAACAGAAAACCTAAAGTTTAGTAAAACAGTTGCTGCAGGATTGGTGTCAGCTGAAACAGGTTGAAATAAATAAATAACCCAAAGAGTTCAGATGCAGCGGCTGCTCTGTTCAGTTCATGTTAGTACACATAAATGTGGGTTTTGTACCGTATGGGTTCAGAAAGCAGAGTGATTTTAGCAGCACAAGAACAGAAACATGACAGGAAACAAAATGATCAGTCGACCCCTGACCTTCAGATTGAAGCTTTTCAGATCTGCAAATCACTGTTTTGGTTTGAGATCGTGTTGAAAAAGCAAAATGAGCAATATGAGCAATATGATGAGCTTTGAGAGCCTTTGGAAAAAAAGGGCTCATTCTAACAGAATCTCTCAATGTGGTTGCAATAACCCCAGCTCAAGGACCATCAGCGAGACACTAATAAGACTCTGAAAATCCTTTCGCCTACAATGAAGCAAAAGCCTTAATTGACAGTCTAATGAATATGATCCATTAGAGTGGCAACCAAAGTGATTTACATGCGTAATAATTGCCGGCTCTTGTGGATGACTGCTGAAGAAGAGGGTGTTAAAACCCTGGAACAAGCTTCAAACCAAAATTCGACTTGTGCCGTTTGCCTCGTTAAAAAGCCTAACAAGAGAGCCGAATCGACTGGTCGGATCAATCCCGACCGCTTTGAAACGCTAAGCACACATATTCATTTCCTCTCTGCGAGGAATGGCTGGATTTCCTGGAGAAGTGAGGCTGCAGGAGCTGCCAACTCTGCACACCGCAGAGACACTTGTTATAAATTCCATCTGTGTGGCCCTGTGAGTCCGTGTGATGCGACCGTGCGTGATTCCGGCTGGTTTAGTCAGCCCCGACTTAGCCGTCGTTGTTTGACAGATAGAACAGTTTGCATCAGCTTCATGTGTGCTGTGTTTACGTTAAATAGCCAGCCAGTGAATGGGAGAGGACAAACATATTCATTGGAAAAATAATCCGCTGTACACGTTACAGCCAGTTGACGAGACGTTTTGAGTTAAATCTATTATTTCCTTTCAGCTGCCACGTCTGATCTACAAGTGGATCCCAATCTCTTGTTTGACATAGGTTTCAAACTCCCTGTTCTTTCCCAACCCTCCTCTCTAAACCTTGTTACGTTTATTGGTCAAACGTATTTGTATCCTTTGAGGCTAAAACAGTCATCTTCATTACCATCCCTTCATACGGTTATAAGTGAGGACTGCTGACCTGGACTTTGGACTGGGTGTGTGTCTGTGGGCTGGCATTCAGCCTAATGAGGCTTGCAAATGGTCCCTTCTTGTATAAGTGAAACCAACTCTGTGCACACTGGGACACAGTTGCTCCGTCCACACTCACTGTGTCTACAGCCCTCCAAAGCTGCTCGGCTAATAAAAGGACGAACAAAACTAAGAGCCCTGTCAATCAACCCGTATGGGCTTCCTTTAAATTTTCATTCTCTAAGTGAGTATGAATGAGACTTTCTACAGCCTTTCTTTTTCTACATGCATGCTAAATGAGCGGGCAGTTTTGAATGGAACCACAGTAACCATGTGCACCACCTTTGTTCCACACCTGCAGTTCTTGCTTTGGACTGCTTCAGGGCCCGGTTTTGATCGGCTCTGCAAAGCTGCACTTTCACAGCGGCCTGTTCTGCATCACGCTGTGAATATAACAGACTAGTGGTTATAAATCCACTGTAAAAGCAGTTTTTTGTTTTTTAAAAAGCGGCCGATGCCATGCCCTTCACGTCAGTGTTAATTATAGTTAATTATAAAACCAGAAGGTCCAGATTTGGGAGTTTCATATAATAGATCACAATTAAATTAGTTAGTAATCCAACACGTTACTAAACAAAATGCAAAACGTTGTATTCATTTTAGCTATCATGGAAAATACCGAATTGCAAAAATGACCAATAATGAATAAAATTCAAATTTATATGAAAAAATATTGAATGGTCTCTTGAACCATGTTGCAGAAGTTACTTACAGTGATAAAAAAAAGTATTTTAAAGACAGAGAGGTGATAGAGGGAGAGGACAGTTTTTTGAAAGCAGGAATAAAGAGAAATGGAGATAAAGATGTGGACAAAACAATTTAGGCTGAAATGATTTCAAGGTCAGATAAAGCCAAAACAACTTATTTCTCCAGCCTTAAACACTTGACTTTAGCCAACGTGCCTGCTTTGTGCAGTCTATGCAAAAGTTCTATGTGCAAAATAGTGGAAAAAGATCAATTGTACATGATCCAACATATGCCAGACTGCATCTATATGAGGCACGTTTACACACAGGAAAAAAGGAGAAGCCATGATTTTCTTTTAAAAAAAGCAGCTCTATCTTACAAGTCATACTGTTTTTGACTAGGTTCAAGGCTGCACACAAAGCAAATGTCCAGATGTCTGGCATTACGATAAGGAACGAAGATCTGTGCAGTACCTCGTAGTCATAGCACTTTATTTTAACTGAGCCCAAAATCCTTGGAATGTAAACAAGTCGCAGCATTTTTCTCTGCTTACATTCTTTAATTTCTGATGAGGTGTCAGGCTTTATGCCATGTAGCTTTTGATGCATTCTGCGCAGCTGCAATGTGCAGAAAACTGGTTCACCCCTTGAGTAAGGAGCCTTTTATGCAAAAATAATAGTGTTAAGTGGGTAAACAATACTGGAGTGAAAATTACAGCTTTATCCAATAACCAGGAACATTTTCTTTAAACAAAGATGGTTTCCAGACTGACATGGAATACCTTTTATTTCTACTTTTACAGTTTCTTTTTCTTAAAAAAAAAAACTGCCAAAGACCCAGAGAAACAAAAGAAAGATGACGTGCAAGACTGGAAATAACCTTTGTGAAAGAGAGACAGTTCTTCCTGCTCCGACCGAATCACGAGGACTGCTGAAAGCCTGTTCCTGCTGTGATGCAGACAGGGAACAATTAGTGTTCCTAACTGCTGACTTTTTTTAATATCCGAGAAAAATTATGGATGTGGCAAGAATAAAGTTTGATCAAAATCTGCTGGCACACTTCTGTAATCCTTTACTTACAACTACTGGGGGAATAATCAAAGTCTCGCCATGTGTGCCACATTCTCACTTCCTGTCAAGTTGAGAAACATTTACCTTTGAAAAATAACTAGCACCTTTCAAATGCTTCTTATGTAACCCACTCTACCTTTTCCTGAGCTTTAATCCTCAGATGTGAGTGCTTTACAAATGCCAAGGCTGAGAGGAACGGCTGAACCACACTGATGTCAAATCAACAGCTTTTTTTGACTATCCCAAAAATGTACAAAAAATGTAAAAACAGCCAAACAACCCATTACAAAGTGCATAATCAAAGTATAGAGATACAGGCAAAATATGTCAAGATATAAAGGCCCTTGAAGATTTTTGGGGAGACTTGCAGAAACTCACTCATCAAATTCTGTGTAGATCTCCTCCTAAAGCCATTTCAAGGCAGCATAAGCAGCTTTGTGCCACTGCCACCTTCTCTCCTTCTCCCCATTCCATCCTCAATGTTTCAGGCACAGCTCTCTATCAAGTCTCTGCTGCCTGCCCCTCGCATTCCTGAGTCGCAGGGACATAAGCCTCCGTTTTCTTCTCCCACACTCTCCAGCCCTTTGGAAAACAGAGAGCACTGGCACAGTCGCTGTATCAAATCTGTTTGTCGGTTCAACTTTGTGGAGTCTGGATGTAGCCTGCGTGGGACTGCTGCTGCTGCTGCTGGAATTCCACAAACCTGGCGAGAGAGCTCGCTTGCCCTGGCATCAAGTGAGATTTGTCAGGCCAAGGTATGCGCACGGTCCGTCGTTTGCCAGGAGAAGTTCACCCAACGGCCACAGAAGCCTCAAGCTTCATCAAGCCATTAGCAAAGACAAAAATCTCCTTTTGCCCACTGATATCTTTTGTGGTTTCCCATTAAATTGACATGTTAAAAACCTATTTAGAAAATATGTGGTCATTTTAATAGTTGGAATGAGAAAGGAGAATTTGTTTCCGTTTGTCTTTTTGATTTGCCAAAAATCACTGCAAAAAAGAAAAGTTTAAAAAAAAGAAGATTTTTAAAAAAGGCATCCGTCTTTGTCAGGAGAGGCCCACGAATCTTTCACACACTCAGAGGAATTGAGAAAATGTGGCACGGAGGAAAGGCATGACCGAATAGCAGATCCTCTGCTGCGAGTATGAATCAAACAGGGCTGGCAAATCAGTTTCAAAAGATTACTTTGACCCCAAAGATTACAACAAATAACATGAAAAATGGAAAAGACATGATGCTGTCTGGAAATTTAAAGAGCTGAGACAGAGCACAAACACACACAGGGGCTGCGGACGCGTGCGCCTCTGTGCGTGCGCTGTGCTTCAAAAGCCACCTGCACCTGACGTAGACCTTGGAAAACATTAAAATTTAATCCTTCGCCATAAAAAAAGAACTTTTCGCTGCCTCTGTCTGACCACAATCTGGTGAAGCGGGAGCCTCAACAGTTGGTTCAGAGTCTGTAAAGGTCTGTGTGAAGCCTACTGGGATCCAGCAGGGTGGTAAAACCTTGCAAATGAAAGCTATAAATCACTCTTACTACATCCCAAGCCTCAAAGCTCATAAAACTTCAGCCCACAACAGGCTGACAACAAAAATATGTCGCTCTCTCTTTTGTATTGTGCTCCATTTTGGCTGCTTTTCTCTTGTTCATGCCATCACCAGCAGCAGCAACGGGGGCCAGAAGGCTCCTCTTCTCCTGGGGCCACTTCAAAGCCCATTTCCAGAAAAAGTGCCCCCTTCAGGCTTAAAGATGATCAAATGAGAGATTTTTCCCTTTATTTGAAAACATATGTTTATCAAAAAGGGAAAGAAGAAATGTTCCATTTCTGCTGAAAAAAACTATGCAGGTAACTATTACATTTACACTGACGGTGCACAGAGCCTACGCCATTTTGGAAAAAACTGCAGAAACAAATCAGCAGATTGTGGAACGATTAATCTGTATCTATTTGGTTTCATTTGTACGTTTTATCCACTTACTCTACTTTTGATTGTATTTAGCTAAAGGGGGTAATTTTATGCTTATTTTTTTTCCATCAGTTTTCACAAAAGGCTTTGTCTGTGTAATAAAATAAAAAGCAAAAAGCAAGAGCTGTATGCAGCAAAGACCTGCAAACAGGTGTAAAAAGAAAAAACACCCCCCAAAAAAATCTAGAATTAACTGACACGCAGAGCCGTTGCCTCTCCCTCACACATTCCAGTCTGAACTACAGTGCTTCGATTCAAGTATTAGATTTTATACGTTATTTCACGTAATATTGAGTCAGAAAATTTGAGTCAGTGATATGCCTATTTACCAACCACAGACATTACCACGGCTCTTCAACAAAGCGAACAACAAAATGTCGAGGTAAATAAAAGACGGGGAGAGAGGAAGCGTGTGCGAGCGCTTCTAAACCTGACATCTGAAGACACAATCCCTGTACTTACAGCAATTAGCCCACAGTCTTGTTCTCTCTCTTCTCCTTTGTTGTGCTGACACGCATAACAAACTGAAGCCACCAGACAAAGTACTAGTTAGCATCACTACAGGGAAAGACAAAAAACAAATTCTGAAGAGTTGTGTGGGAGCACAGCTCAAGTTAACTGATCAATTTAGGAGGGGAGAGCTGTCCTGAAAATGAAAGCAAAAACAAACTCTTTTGTTTCGACAAACAGAAAGGTGGCTTTTTGGTGCGTAAATAAAGACAGAAGCTTGTTTAATATCCAACATTACCGGAACTAAAGGGCTGACGTCCATCTCATCTCTTGGGCTTTTTTTATTTTTATTTCAGACCAAATTTCCAAAAGCTTCTGTGTTTCCAGCCTCCTTTTAGTTCACACTAAACATAAATTTTTTCAAACTGTTGCAGAAGTAGACACAAAAAAAAGAGTTGTTTTTTTTTTAATAACCTGACGCAAAGAAAAGCTCGTAACAATTCGGTGGAAGCAGGGCAGAGGTACAACGCTGCCAGGCCATTGGTCACGAGATGTCGGCGAAGACTGACAAGCCAGTGTTTAATGGTCTTGAGAAATGGAGCACTGGGTCTCTCGGTGGACGCTGCTCCGAGGGATGAGAGGCCGACAGGATTAAGGCGGCAGACAGCAGGGACTGTGACACTTTGACAGATGTGAGCTTTGGCACCTCCCAAAACCAAAGGGCCTTTGAATGGAAGGTCCACTGCTATGCTCTCTGAGCAGTGCCCTCACCCCACAGCTCAGTGCTAAAGAAAGGGTCAGGCCGTTGCTTGACTACTGGCATTTAGGGCTTTTCCTGGCTAAATAAAACAATTAGGCAGGAGGGCTGGATCCTCCTGGGGCTCGCCTTTCCCACCCTCACAATCCCTGCTCTGCCAGCACTCTCTCTTTAACTCCTACCTTTTCCCACTACGTTTTAACCTCTCTTATCCCTCTTTTCCTCTTTACCGCCACATTTCTCCCAATCAATAAAAGTCTTGCTGCAATCTACCTCTCAGGTTCTACTGATGTTAAACTTGCCTCCATTTCTTCCTCCCACTTATTTCTAACTTGGAACTTTTGCTGATAGTTTAAGAGCTGTGGCTCATCTAAAGTCTGCTTTCAGTGAATTTCAGAAGCAAAATAAGAGAGAAGAGAACTTTTCACACAATAAACCCCGAGGGTGGCTGGAGGATCCGGTCACGCTGGGAAAACCTGGGTGGAGGGAAACTTTGGGCCTGTACACATGGCGGCATCTTCCCCGTTAGTCTGCCTCTGTTCCCGAATGCTAAATCAGACCTGTAGAGCAGAGGGTCAGCCAGCCTCACTGGTCAGAGGCATGTTCCTGCTTCCATAGCCCGTTTACTGACCAGCTCAGAGGCGTGACAGCAGATCTGCCTCCACCCCCGTTCCACCTCTGTGCTCTCGCACACTGAGGCTCAACAAAAGGCGCATCAGTCTCGGCTTTCAATTCATCAGAGGAGAGAGGGGCTTCCAACTGGGTATTTTAAGACAGAGGCTTATCTAGTTTGCACCCCTCTTTCTTCCTGAAGTGCAGCACCCACAAGATGGTGAAATAATCGCGTCCTTCATAAAATTCCAGTCTCCAGTGCAGCCGCGAGCGTGACAGAGATGTTACACATTGAGCGGATGAGAGCACCCAAGACAGGGAAATATTAATGCAAGGCTTTTCTTTGGGGAACAGGTCCATCCATTAGGAGCTTAACCTTATACTCCCTAAGCCTGAAGTACCAGAACAATACAAACAGACAAAAACGGCGTACAAGGAACGCCGCTTAAACTCTCAGAAGCAACATGCCTTTATCGACTAGTGTATACTGAGAATTTGGTCATTTTTCACAGCCTTTCGCCAGCCGTCAAAGTAAACTGCCAAATGAAAGATGAATGAAAACTCCCCACTTTCCCCCCCACCCCGCTTCATGGACATAGGTTTTACAAAAGAAGGCCGATGGGCGATAGACCACGTCCCGGCAGACACCTGCTCACCATTCATTCAGTCTTAATGTTTGCACGTGCAAAAAGAAAGTCACCAGCTAGCTGAGGAAAGTCACAGTTACTTAGTCTTCACAGAAGTTCCTGTTCACAATCGCTGAGTAACACGCTGCCAACGAGGGGAGAAAATTGTGTAGCGTGGTAACAACTCGTGCGAAGCATTCCTTTCCACAGAACGATGAAAGGAGATTTCTGAGCGCGCTCCTCTAATTAAAAGAGGCTAAAGGCAAAAAAGGTGCAACAACAGACAGCTTAATTTATTATTTAAGACAGATAGAGAAGGAAAAACTGCTTCTAATTACTGTTGTTAGAAGCCTGCATTATCATTACACCCCAAGGTTTCTGACAACACAACTGTGCTGCCATGGCAACAACGCGCTGGAGGAGCGATCCTGGCGCTGCCGTTTCATGCTTTGCCCATTTCTGCTGACTAGATGAGTCGGTCCGGTGTCAATCTGTTCATTGACCTAAACCCTAATCCCGAGTCCTCTCTGATGAGCGCAGGTGGACACATCAGTCAGCCTGACTGGCACTACTTCACCCATGAGCTAAACAACACAGCACAGCTGGGTGAATCTGTTATTATGTAACCCAGCACCACCCCCGCAGGCCTTGTTCACACCATTCCTCTCCTCCTACTCCACCTCCCTCTTGAGCACCATTGGCTATTTGCAGGAATAGGTGCACTGAGAGACAACAGTGCTCTGATAGCAACACAGCTTGTGGGGATGTGCGTGGAGGAGCCGGCTTTTGTAAACTCTGACTCTTTAAACCAAAGTTCACGCACACCGTTTCTGAAGTCCAGTGAAACGGCAACAAAAGGCCGGCGGCTCGTTGTTTGCCGCAGTTACTCATTAGCTTGCAGTTTTGCGGCACGTTTTTCTTTAAATTGGTTACTAGATTACAAATGTCTGTCAATAATTGATTCCACCAGTGAATTTGTCTTTGATTCTTGAAAATAAAATTGTTACTAAGCAATACTTAGCAAAAGTGGAAGTGCACCAGTTGCCTGGCAACATTACCTTATTAAATCTCATATTGGGAAGGAAGAGAACCACTGATGCTTTGAGCTACAACCCTCCAGATACTTTTCTCATCCTGGGTACAGACTGTGATTTCCAACTACAATCGTGCTATTCAAGTCATCTGAGAGCTTGTTATATCTCTACTCATGACTTTGCACAATTATCAGCATGACCCCGCACAAAGGCAAAAACTTCTTTTGAATCAGTTCCTATTAATCAAAACAAGTTAGTTAGTTTATTCATTCTTTTTGTGGAGGTCTGCTTAAAAAGAAAAGCAGTGTGTCATTCATTTGGCCTTAAAGTGGAGTAACTATGGCTGACAGGCTGAAGCAAGTACTTTTATTTAAATCTCTCATCAGCTTAAGGCATTTAAAGCTCTGCAAGAGCTTTAAGAGATGTTAAAGGGCACTCATTTCATTAAGAACAACCCTGTGGGTCCTCAATGAAATGGCCTGGCGTCAATACAAAGTACCACTGGGGTAGAAAAGTGTCCAATGATGCAGGAGTTAATGAAAATCATCCGCTATCACACCGATATTGACAAACTCATCATCTTTTCTCCTCACAGCTGGTGCAAAGAGAGCAGAGGCATTAGCTAGAGGCTGTCAAAACATCACCGGAGTGGATGAAACTGCTGTCTGGTAAATCGCTCCGATGACCATTTCTGGAATGACACCACAAAGAAGCCTACTTAGATTATGTAATATGCCGGCGTCATTTCATAATGGCAAGAAGAGGTGGAAGGGAAACAGTGATGAGGAAAGTAGAATTTGCTTTGGATATTTTGTGGCTGTGAAGTGCATAGCAATGTGCACCTGTAGTTACTTCTCATCAGCTCCCATCATGTTCTCCCTAAGAGGTCCACTTCACAAACATGAAGCATTAATTAAGGTAGTCTATTTAAAATACATGACTACCTTCTTTATAATGTCTTCATTTACCTTCTAAACTCTGCAACTGATTCACTTTGGAAGACAACTTGCATCAATGCATCTTTCAATGCAACAATGCTTGCCTTCTCTAATCAGTAAACCAGCAAGTCCGAGTGACAAAATGTCCAAAACAAACAGCTTGCACCACCTGTGTCAATGGTAATGACCACAGCATCAACTCACCTTTGCGATCTCCGTAATTCAGGATACAATTAAAAATTCACACCTTTGTTTCATTCTATCTTACTAGTTGGTGGGAGGGGTTTAATCTTGTTTGTATTACTGAAGAAAAAAAGAAATTGAAGCAAACAATGACACTGGAAGTCAGCAGCCAACCCAAATAACACTTCCTCCATGCTGGAAGGACAACAAAGTTGGTGGTGACCATCTGTTTCAACAGACACGACAAAAGGTATTGTCTTGAAACTGTATCCCTCCTGAACAAGGTGTTGCACTGTGACCAGAAGACAATACTGGTCATTTACTTCTATGTGATTTGTGTGTGTGAAATCAGTCTCTAATCAGCCTTTCATTTCACTACTGATGAAGACGTTCACATTGTGCGTGCTAACATGGACCATGATGCCACGGCCATTAAATTCTATGGTTCATTCTTGGGTCCAAGTAAACTTTTGAGCCACATCTGCAGAAATTCCCTGGAGATAGTGAAAAACTAATGTGTTAATCAAGCAAATGAATGAACTGAAAGATAAAGACAAGCCAAAGACAATGCCTCGGGCCATAGCCGCCTCTAACGGGAGGCAAAGACGGGCAGCAAATCTCTACGCATCTGAGGAGCTGAAACCACAGAATGTTCTGCATTTTAGCTTTGAAGATGGAAATGATGGATAAAGACAGTTAATGGTGAAATAACAGTCATAACAGAATTTGAGCATATCAATTGCGCTTATTTAAAACGATGATGAATCAAAACTCAGTCATTTAAAGCTTGTTCACCTGTTCTCATCTGTGGCTGTAATGATCCCTCACACAGAAAAGGGTCCACAATTGAGTGATACTCTCCATTCACCCTTCATGTAGGAAGCTGACTGTGGTGAACTCGTAACGTACACACTCAAACAGCTTCTGCTTTGCTTCTAATAAATGCAAATAGGATGCAGTGAGCTGGGAGGGTTACATGGAAAGTCTGGGCTAATTATGAGGAGTGTTAATCCCAACAATAAAGTTTGAGCTGCACTTCCTCTGGTCCGCAGCAATACAGCTGTGCTTTGATTTCAGTTGGACTGACCCCAAAATGAAGAGGGTTAGCTTTTCATGTCCAGTGATTTACAATCAGAGCAAAAGTTCACGCTAACCTTCAGGGAGGTCATCGAGGTTAAGACGGCAGGAACAAAGCTCACGGGAGTTGGTTTCTCTACAGGAACATGCCTCAAAATTTCAAGTCCTGCTTGTTTAAATAATCATTAACCTGTTCAACCCTTGGTAAATATTTTAAGAACTCTTGAAAACTGGGAGGTAAATACACACCTCTGTGATGGGGACATAAACACTCATGTGCCACATAAAACGTAGAGGGGGGGGGGGGGCTGTCTGGGAAGTTGGGCACACTAATTTCATTGTTTTACAGCATGTCGAGTTTGGACAGGGTTGAAAAGCATGAGGTCATCCCTATTGCGTACACAAAGCATTCTCACACATTCCTCTGCATGCCAGCATAGATCTGTGGTCCAGCTCAAACGGTGAAAAGGGGGGGGAGCAGTGACAAAATACCAGCGCTCAAACATTTTTAGTTTGAAGCTTTTCGCTGGCTTTTATGGGCAACTATTCAAGCTCTAACACTTCTGTCCATGGACGAACAAACGGAGAGGGTGGAGAGGCTGCAGTGAGCTCCGTATTTCAGCGAGCATGACAGTTCATACAGGCCTTTTTCCTGTTTTGGTTCCTGTTCCCACCACCTGCAGGCCAGATGTTGATGGTCTGAGCATTGTGAATCAATTCACTTGGATTCTGAAGAAATCATCCGCAAACCCACTTGACCCCGTCCCGTCTTCTGCCCTGGTTTGAATCTGCCTGTGAGGCAGGCAGTGCCGTCAGCCCAATCAGTGCTCTTACAAATAATACAGGAATTACAGGCTCGTTCGTTTAGGTGTGGGGTGACAGCGGACGGTGGAGGATTTAAAAGCAGAAATCTGGGTAACAAAAAGCAGACGGGCAGAGAAATCTTCTTCATGATTATGCATTAATGTAGGGATACAACTCATACAATGAAACATTTTGGCTGTTTTTTGTTACCTGACCAAAAATCTATGACCTCAACAAACAGACAAATCAGTCAAAACCTACCAAGGAGCTGTCGGCTTGGAGCTGCTTCTCAGGAATAAGCATCACCAAACGTCTTGCAGCTTTCAGAGATAATGATCTCTGCACACCTTGGGTGGTGGAAAACCGCGGGTTTTACAAGCTGTTAAATTCATTGGAACTGCAGGGCAAGCAAACTGAAGCTGCTCTACCTCCTGCGTGCAGCCAAAGTCAGTGGAACAGACACTAAGTGATACTAGGGAACTTCAGAGATGAACAGTTCACATGTACTGGACTGATCTGGGCCACTATGCTTTTTATACTAAACACAGGTGTCAAATTTTTCTCATAAAATACTGAATGCAGTGTGATCTGACAGCTTTTCTAATATATGGTAAACAAATATGGTATGTGCAGCCATTTAGCCGTTTAAAGATGCAAGACAACAAATGCTAATGTAATTTGCTACTTTTTAATCCAAAGATAATTTGTGTTGTTGGATTTTATTTAAAAGCATTCACAAATTAAAAAAGGAAAAACTAAATCCATAACCTTAACCAAATTAAAAAGCTGATTTATTCATTTATCCAAAAGTCGGCTCATTTCTTACTAAGATAATTTTGAATGGATATTAAAATGCACCGAATCCTCCGGCAGGGAATAGTTCTTAATTAAACCGTGAGAAAAGCAAAGATTCAGGGCTCTGGCAGATCAGGGAAAAATTCAACTGCACTTATCAATTGCCTGATCTATCATTAGAAAAATAGTTTAAAGAATCTGAGAAACCTGGCCTAAGAGAAAGTTCTTCATGGACTCAACTGAAGCTGCTATCTGAAGATGACAATGAGGAACTCAGTATGAGCAAGGACTCTCTCTTGAAACATGGATGTTTAAAGAATGCAGAGGGTTCAGCCAAAAGCTGCAGCCCTGAATAAGTCAAGGAGGATTTACGCCTTTACTCCTCCTGGCACAATTAAGAACCTCCTAACAAATGACAATCCAAGGCAAGATGTCTTTCATAGAGAGAGATTCTTTCCTCTGTGGCACAAAAGCTGAATGGAGGAGCTTCATTCAGCAAACAAAATGCTGTGGACCTGGCCTCATTTCACATTTTGCTCAATAAACTAACTTTCACAAGGCTGATTAATATCCCAGATCAAAGGGCTTATCATACTATCATACAAGAAATTTACTTGTAATGACACATTGAAAAGTAATAAACATGGACAAGTCAACAAAATGTAATGCCAAGAAGAGAAAAGCGTTTTTTAAGAACTGATTCGGAAGTTATTTTTTTCAGGTAATTTAAATATGATTTTATTAACAAAAGCAGTCAAATATGAAGAGCTTTGGTTCAAACCTGCAGTTCTCCAGTGATTCCTTTCTCATAAGCATAAACAGGAGTCAAATCCACTGAAAATGAACGCCTGGTTGAGCTTTTGTAAATCACTCACATTAGTCCTTTAACTTAAAATATTCTTGAGGTGATGTTGGAGCTCTGAATCCTTGATGGCCTAATGATTCAACTATGATTCATCTGTCATCCATTCAATGCATTCATCAGGACCGTCTTCAACATAAAATCTGCATCTTTTCAGTGTCAGTACATCATGGCTGTGGGTTAGATCCGTTCTTAGATGCATCACGACACAGAACTGACAGTTCTGAATCGATTAAGCGTCAGAACTGTTGATTGACAACATAACAGTGATGGGTGCAAAAGGCAGAACCCAGAGGTGTGGGACTGTAACACCTGCACACTTTATGGCAACGCCAGCTCCTATAAAGGTTAAAAAGTCTTAGACAAGAAAAATAATCTGGAAACACAGACAGATAAACATGAGAAATCATTTGAAATGATGAAGTGGGAGAACATCAGTTCTTTCTCATACAGGAACAAATATTAACTCTCTACATCTACTAATAAACTAATCGATATATATATATATATTTCACTGAAACAAATAATGTTTTACCTTTAAAAATGTGGCCATCAGATTGTGAACAACTGACAACAGTCGTGTTTCTGTTTTAAGTGCCAAATAAGGCACTAAACCACATCTGTGTTAAATCCGTGCTTAACTGTGTTCATGTAACCTCTCCAAAGCCACATCTCAAAAAACCTCAACGAGCCACAAGATTATCTGAGGCTCCGTCATGCTCCACAGCGAGTCAGATGAAGTGTGTGTGTGACAGGAGAAATCCTCAAACTGGAAAGCAAACTGCTCTTAAGATGCATGTACTGAAGAATGCTGCTAAGCTAAGATCTGAAATGAAAGCAAGCCCCCCCTCCCCACCCCACTCCCCAAATTCAAGAGCAACTTCCACTCTGATCAAAGATGCAACTTTGTGCATTAGTGTTGAACATCAGAACAACAAATGACTCCCTGTAATCCAGCACATCAGAGGAGACATCCAGACAAAAGCACAAATCTATTAAGTAGATTGCATTTGACATTTGTGGCCAGGACACAGCATGCAGACAGTTGGCACTCAGGAACACAGAGAATGAGGGCGAACGATGTCGCCCTGTTGGCTTCCACAACACATCAATGTGACATTAACGCTGACTTTTGTCACTTCACTTTAATGAAAGACGCTTCTTGGTAATTCTTGGTAAAGGTAATCCATGAAGTGCAGTCATTTAAACTGGCTTTTGAGTAGTCCCACTCATTGAAATGTGTCAAAACCAAAACAACTGTATGTGAAAGGCTGAACAAACACAGAGACAAATACAGTATAATCAACCTCCTAGTTTAAGCAGCTAGCTGATGCTAACTGAACGTCATCCATTTGTAAAGTAGAACAGCAGCAACAAGAGACGGGAAGATCTGAAGTGGCAAAAATCATTTTAGAAAATGAACTGCATTGAAGTTCTGGTTTGATTGAGAAACCAAAAGCCAAAAAGAATTATCTGTCCACTGGAGACACTAACAGAGACTTGGGGCACACAATCTCTTTTAGCCCTCACATCAGCCTGCTTTCAAACAGATTCTAAGAGGTTATCTCATTCTCATTTATCTCATTTTAACAAACTACACAAACTTATTTATCTTTTATATTTGCATCTCCATAGTTATCTCCATTTTTATTGTTGTCTTCCTCAAGCCATCATACTCAAACAGAATACAATGCAAAACCAGAAATACACAACAAAAACAGGTTATTTTAAAGTTATTCACCCAAACAGTTCTGCTGCTCAGACTCCTTTATCTGTTATTGTCAAAGTGTTTTCCTTCGACCCGCAGTTGTTCTAAATGATCTTCATTTCAGTTGTAGCCCCACTCTCTAAAGCAGATTTTTTTTCCCCCTAAAATGATACAAGCAAGACATCAAGATTTAAACTCCCCGAGGTCAGACGGGAACTTTTCTCAGAGAACACCAGCCCAGCCAGCACCGACATCCTTTTAGTCATCGAGCCAGACAGAAATATGAAGCGCTCTTTTCTTGGAAACAGATGGCAAGGCAGTTGGTAGGAATTTCAGCAACGCTCCCATGCATGGTAACTGGTAAGATTTACAGTTCTTTTGCTCTGTTGCCTTCTTGCTTTTTAGTCATTATGGAGCCAGATAGATGAATGGTTAATACCATACTGATGAAAACAATCATTTTCACACACAAAATCACTTTTCAAGTCGGATGAGGAACACATGTTCCAGCTGTGCGTGACCTCCATCTGTCAACAGGTAGTAAGTTTGAAAGAAATAAAAAGCAAGTCAGATTTGACCATTATGTGTGAGAATATCACAAGGTAGATCTCTGTCATTGTGTGACCTACAAGCTCTTATAAATAACAATCCCTCTCACCTTTACAGGTTTCTTTCTTTCTAAATAAAAAATACTTCATGCGAGAGAAATGAAAAGAACTTTCGTTGGATGTGAACTGTCCTCTCATTTGCACAGCTCTGACAACACACGTAAGCATTATTTTTGCTTCATATCTGGACTGTTCTCGTCCTCTCAGGGCTCTCCATCTGTACAGTATGTTCCCTCTGTTTACTTCTGCATGGATTAGCCAGCCCAGCCATTGTTTCCTGATGTTCTGTTTTTCCTTTTGCTCATCTGTCACAACTGAAATCGGCAGTTTTATGTTTTGTGTTTCTTTTTTAACTAATCCACTGCCTCAATGTAATCTGCTTAGAGCCCTAATTAGGAAGGTTTTCTTACAAGCCGACAAAAGACTGGAGAAAGCTAAATGTTACGACGCGAGTCACACATCTCAGGTGAAGTGGCTGAAAGTTACAGCTTCTTTTCTGCCTGCCACACGAGAACCAGGCAAAGTCTCGGTTAGACTATCCGTCTGCCAAAAACCACACAAAGAAATATGCACTTGAACTTATCAGAGAGAAAACACAACACAAAGGGCTGTTTGCTGAGTGAAAGCCAAATGAAGGCTGGTACAGAAACCTTGGGACGGTGTTTTTTTTATTGGAAATCTAATAATCTCTGGATTTTGGGGCCTGACCTAAGAGCTGTGTGAAACGTGCACACAAAACCTGTATCGACTGTGGTTTGATCAGTGACTAATATCTTTGTCAGCGGCGTTATTCAACTTTCAATAATAGTCAAACATTAGGACAGATGTGCTCCTAAATTTCAAACGAAGGTTACAAATAGAACCTTACAGGTTAAAGAATACAGAGACCTTTTTACATTCTTTGTGCCTGAAAATAAGCACCCTACAACGAGGGTCTTTTTTTTAAAATCATATTGAGGCATTTTTTTTCTTATTTTCAATGCTCCACCCCCCGACAGCTAAAAGAGGTGACCCTCATTCCACTCCCCACTGTGTGAACAGAAAAAAGGAACAAGGAATGGCAGGTTTTTTTAAAGGAAAAAAGCAGAAATGAATGGTGGGAATGAGAATGAAATAAAATCAGTCTAATAGTATCGTAAACACAGAAAAAGGGTGGCAACACAGAGGAGAAGCATGAAGGCCCTCTGAAGGAATGACAAACAAAGTCCCCAATTGCGTTAAATGATGGAGAGATGAGAAGAGGGCTGTGAGCAGAAAAGATGATGATGTCAAAAAGTGCTGGCATGCCTTCCACAACAGGAAGAAAATAAGACTTGAGAGGAAAGAAACTGTAAGTGGCGGCAGAGGCTGAATGGTGGGAGGTGAGTGACAGTGTGGCAGCACAGAAACAGCAGCCGTGTGGGAGGATGTAAACAGGTAAGACCCCATTAGCAGCTGCTGTCAGCGAGGTAATGCACCTATGGAACAGAGGAGGTCGCTGGACAGTCAAGAGGCTGAAATATCCTCCTTCCTGGATTTTTATTTGCCAAATTATTCGTACATGCAGCCAAATCCCCATCTGTCCCATACAGAGCAAGACTACACTGTTGTTGTAGTTTTTTTTATTTAAAACCAAGTGAGGCCTCCCCACTGTGCAGTCTTGGAGTCCTGTCGAAGGCGATTTTTAGCCAAGTCCAGCTGCTAGTTCCAGAAACATCAGCAGATTATTCAGCTGGTCTGCATCCCAAGGCTGCCCATCAACAGCTCTGATACTTCCCCCCCCCCCCCCCCCCCCCCCCCCCCTACCTCCTGCCTTTTTTCAGCAGCGCCATGTGTGACGGAACATGTGCGCCTCCACCTACACACTCAGTTTCAATAGCCTACTTAATATTGTAAATGCGACACAGCCTCCAGATCTGCTCAGCCTTGGCATTCACAGGCACTGACGAGGGAGGGCTGATGGCATGGGATGTTGGGCGGCTAATACGTGAGTTTGTTTGTTTGCTGCAGCAGCTGCGGCCATCAAAGCCAGGCGCAGAGAGACGTTCAAATTCTCTCAGAGAGGGAGGACATCTTTAACGCTCCTGGTGCGAGTCCACTTAAAAACTGGTCCCCGTCTCGGCCGCCCAATGAATAGTGATGCGATTCCTTTGACGTGTCCGTTTAGGGACTGTCAAACCGAGAGGCAGAGTGCTTCTGTGTGGATATGCCGGCTCCCTGCAGGGCTGGAGCTGGTAGCCTGAGGGAAGACTCCACAGGTGGAGATGGCAGTAATAACAGAAGACAGAGCACCTATAGGGGGCTCCTTACAATGGAAATCCCTCCCAGGGTGTCATTGGGGCAAAGGGAAAGCGCTGGCACTAGTATGAGCTAAACATGAATGCAAAGGCTTCTATAAATCTAACTTAAAACATAATTTATCTGGGGGAAAAAATCACTAGATGATGAAAGGTTCATGGCACTTTTCTCACCCAAACATGGCACTGCTAGATAACTCAAATCTGACAACTCCAGACGGCCATTTTGATTATTGAGACTAGTTTTTGCAGAGCTCAGAGAATAGATAACTTAAGACTTGATTTCATGACAATTCAATGATGTGCATTTCTCGTCTAAATGATTTCTCCAAGCGGCCGTCTAGATAGCAACCTCGGAAAAACTTCATTAAATCCAAGAACTCCCGGTCCCTGATGCACTGCAATTCAACACCTTGCAGAGCTTCAGTAAATGCCTAAACAGTGGCTAACAACAACACACAAACACACAAATGATAAGAGTGCAACGGCACGCGCTAGTTTGCTCCACGGAGGGAAACGGACCCACAACAGCCCAACCTCCAGCAAAAAGAGTAACTCATGACATTGTGATTGTTGCTACGTTCGCCTGAAAATGATGGAAGGTCGGGGAAGCCACCGGAGCCACGCAAACCCCTCAGACCAACAACAATTACCTTTATCTGCTGCCGATTTGGACAGATTTCCTGTTTATCTCCGAGCAAGGGAGCATCGCTGTCTGCGTTTTTTTTTTTCGGCTGGGATGTGGGTTGCGGTGAGACACGGAGAGGCAGACGTGAACTGAAAACGATCGACCCCTCGTGCCGTCGAACAGGCACGAGGAGTCAGAAGTTAGGTGGATGAGGGCTGACTGAGGACCCGCCAAACGCCGTCCAGCAGCCTACCTGCCCGCAGCCTCAACTTTTCTGTGCAGTTTCCCCTCCGACCTCAAATGGTACACGGTTTAGGCAAGCGTTTACTCCGACACTGAAATGGACTATTAAATATCCAACTGACAGGTCACTGTCCTCCGAAAGTAACGGTGTGTACGTCTGTACACCAGTGTGAGGTCCAACGGAAAGAAGAGCACGCTTACCTTTTTTTAAATTCCCACCTTCGTCCGCCCTCAGGAGAGAAAAGAAGCCGCTTTCCTTTAGCCAGCGGTATACAAACCGTGACTGCAGTAAAATGAAGCGATAAGCAGAAAACCAGTGAAGATTTTCACCCCTTCCACAGCCGACGTCCGTGCGCTCCACCGACCGCCTCTCGGTTTGTTCAAATCAGAAGTTCATCCGAAGTTGCTGAGGTTCGCTCCGCCTCGCGACGGCGATGAGGTCACTTCCCCTTCGAACTTGATCAGCCTGTACTCTCGCGATAGGTATTAGTGCTGTTATAAAAACAGGCCAGGAATCTCGCGATATGACACTTCAGGAAAGAAGCGGTTGGGTTGATTGCTGATGAAAAGATGAGAGAGGGAGAATGTTGCTCCGGCAACAGTATGAGATGAGCCTGTCTGGCTTTTTCCCAAGTAACTAAACGTGTTTCAGGTTTAATCTTTACAAGAAAGTTGATTAGCAGGCTGTTATACTATCAACTGAAGTTATCTTGAAGAACAGAAAATAACTTCATAAATATCCCTACATTCATCATTGCGGATTACCCTGACTAACAAATGGCCGTATAGTTTTCTTTTTGATGCATGCCTTTCCTGGAGTCCTTCAAATGAGTGCAGGAAGTTAAGTGTACTCTGTCTATGAATAATGTAATGATGTTAAGCCCATTTGGATCCTTTAAAACCAAAGACAGAATTTAGATGTCTCTTTTTTTTCTCAAAGAAAAGATAGTTACTGTGGCTAGACATGTGGCTGATGACAGCAGTGACTCAGTCGGCGCATTGTGGTTATCAAGAATGCTCTAATAAAGTCTAATAGATTTAGTAGTCGAATCCCACAGATGTAACAGGTGGGTGCTGTGCAGAAAGCAGGAGGGGGATAAACTGTAAAGTAAGTTGAGTGTTTACCGTTCCTGTTTCATTTGAAACTGCAATTTCTCATCTTAAATGAATTACTTTAGCAGCCTGTGTAAGGGTGATGTCAATAATGAGTGTTTGACACTGATCTATAAAAAGGTCATGTTACAGGCAGAGTTCTTTCACTTTTTATTTTTTCTGTTATTGTTATGGTTTCGGCTAGTAAAGGGACAGCTAAATTGAGGGTTAGTGTGAGCACCCCTCGGTTTAAGTAGTGCCTTTGAGGTGTTACTAATGTAATATGCCAACTTATTATATCAACCTAAGTGTTAGATGACTTTAGAAGCCTCAGCAGATATTAGATGTCAGAGACGTTACTAAATTACACATGCAGCTTGCAATAAACTGTATTGAAAAAGATGTGTAATTAAAGCATGCAAAGGGACTGATCACTGTCCTATCCTACATGTGCCCTTTGCAAACCCCACCTGCTAGCCTACCTCACATACATTAATTATTTCATCATTCATTTTTAATTAGATAAGAGATAGAACATTGCCCTAATTAAAGCAGCTCAGCAGGTTCTAATGTGAGGAGTGGGTGAATATTATGGGAATCACAGGAATAATCTTGTCACCTAAATTAGTCTGTATATATTTTGTCCTCTGTGTCTGCCCCAAAGTGTCTTTTTTATCTATCTGATCATTTCTGTTTCCACTGACAGTTGTTCATATCTTCTTGATTCACACTGCTTCCCTTTCATTTCCACTTGCCATCTAGGTGCTCATTATTCTGAAATGTCATCTCAGGTTACATAACGATTTAATGACAACAAAGGAAAAGAGATTACCATCATTAAAATCAGTCCTGTAGCTGTATGAATCTTAATACTCCCCATTCTGTCATGTGTCTAATGTTTGTGTGGGCGGTGTATATTGTCCTCCGGTGAACCCCCACCCACCCAGGATTAGTTTAAGTAGTCTAATTGGGTTAACTGCAGAATGCAATTCAATTCAGATTAAATAGATAGGGAGAGAAATCACCAACAACCATCCATCCATCTTTACCGCTTATTCCCAATGGGGGCAGAGCCCATCCAAGCTGAGAATGGGTAAGAGGCAGGGTGCACCGTGGACAGGTCGCCAGTCCATCACAGGGCCACACATAGACACACAACCACACGCACTTAGTTTTACTGCTTGCAAACTGCAAACACCACACAGTAAGGCCTCATGTCCCCTGGTAATTTGATACATACAAAATCTTAGTTTTTATCTGTAAAAACAATGTTATTCTCTACAGAATTGTAAAGTACACAACAAAGGTTCTCACCGTTTTTGACAGTTTGCACGACCAAGACAAAAAGGGCATACTTTTTTTGTTGTCTTCCTTCCTTTGAAAAGTTCAATTAAATGTAAAGTCCTTTGAATACAAAGCATGGCTTACATGTGGTTTGATGATGGGAACTGGGGCACTTGTCGAGCCAAAGAACTCACAATGTCCCAATTGCATATTAATATCTGATGCACTACAAGATTGCATG
>JABUIW010000152.1:11029902-11053957 GCA_013363375.1 Menidia beryllina | reverse complement strand
TGGATGGATGGATGGATGGATGGATGGATGGATGGATGGATGGATGGTTTATCTTTGTACATAATATGAGCCTCACATTATAAAGTATCCGAAGGGTCTGTCATGTTATGTATCCTGTACTCACTGAATGGGATTTGTATGATTAATTTATTACAGCCTGCCCTTCACATCACCATATGATGTTACTTTATTTGACTGTGACTATGTAACAGCCACTCATTACATCTATGATGTATATTAAGATGTTAAGCCATAAAGTCGGCCATAAAGTGACCACCTAATGCATACATGATTAACATGGCAACACAGAGAGGGAACAGGGTCAAATTCCTGGCTCTGTTACCCCTAGAAGCAGAGGAATGAAAAGAATGAGCCCCATTCACAAAGTTCCACTCAAACAGCGGTCCTACACTAATAGAGATTGACATGAGTAAAGGCGACAAGTTGTTTTCACACACACTGGTTCTTTTGTGCTCTTTTCTGAGGGGCGTACTGCAGACAGTGCGCTCTGAAAATAGGCAGAATTTGATGTGCTTGTTTTTCATAAGTGCAGACCACTGAGTCTGTATTGGAGTGTGTGAGCAATTAGGGCTTTGTTGCAAATGTCATTGTGAGTAAACCAGTGTTATTTGCCTTGCTAAAGCACAGATGTTCACGTCCTGACAGAGCAAATGACATATATAAAAAAAAAACACCAGGATATCTGGAAAAAGAATAACCAATTTTTCCTTTTAGCAGCAAGACGTATGTCTGTCAAAAAACATTGTTTTGTTTGTTTTTTCAGTGACTGTAAATGTGAACATCACATGTCCCCACAGCTGCAAACATGCAGATGTTAAACTGATACTGATTATCACCATTTTAGTTTAGAGTGACAATGTGCAATTTTTTGATAATTAGCACTATACGAAACTGAGACTGAGGGGAATATCATTAGTTTTGCAAGTACACCACGTGAAAAGTTATTACCGTGCTTCCTGAGGGAAGCATAAATGTCTGACCCAAATTCCAGTCGAGTTTCAACAGTAAACCGAGGGTAAGACAAAACTTTAGAAACTGTACTTCATGGTAACACAGCAAAACCCGTGAGTTTGACCAACTTAGATCACCAGAATTTATTAATATCATCAAAATCTCTGCCAAATTTTGTTGCAGTTTGTTGCTGTGCTTTTCTGGATGACTGACAGCCTGGACTGGCAGATGGCATATGGAATCCTTGTATTTCGTTGCATTTGGGAGCGGAGCCGTTTTTTCATTTTCAAACTTAGGTGGCAACCACTGATTGGGCATCCCTAGTCAACAAACTAAAAACAGGATTACACTACTTTCGTCCATCTCTTTGCAAGCCAAAGACGGAAATTACTTTAATCTAGATCATGTGGTAGTTTCGCACTTTTATGTACTTCACACTTATTTTGGTACACTTGATTGTATACATGTCTATCCTCCGAAATGAGTTCCTCTGCGCAGTGATAAAAAAAAAAACTTTCTAGTGCTTGCAGGGCCTCACAAAATGTCAAATAGTTCCAGAACGTGTCTGTACAGCTAAAAAACAGATAAATAAAATGTTTAATCTATCTATGTCCACGAGTTATCATACCACCCAAGACCAGGGTTAAGATCCGATGTCCTCCATACCACAAATTCAAGAGCTATTATGCAAGGATAGTTGTATATTTTGGACTAAAATTGCAGTTTGGGATGTGGTCCAGGCCAATGCCTTATACTGTTCATGCATGGTTTGAGGAAGTGTGACAAACAAGCCCCAGCATCATCAGCCCTCCAATCAGCAACATTTGAATACACCTTAAGATCTTATTCCTTTGGTTAAATGTCCGTTGCTAAAACTATCATGCCAGTAAACAGTCTACTTTTGTAATTATTGTATTCTTTCAGCATCAAATCCAATTTCTTTCTACAAAGCATGAGCTTAAAAAGATGTTATCATTTCCATGTTCCTCTACAATACTTTACATGTTCACCTTTTTGTCACCTAAAGAGATCTAGAAAGTCCTGCCATGATGGGTTATTAGTTAGTATTCCATTACCAGCCTGATAAATGACTCTTGGGAAGAAGATGCTTTGAAATTCTGCATGTATAATCTGCTTGTTCTAAAGACACATAGGAGTCACATCTGAGCTGCTGGTAAAAAAGCTGCAGAGCTCTGTGTGTCCCAGCTTCCCTTTGTGGAGTGCAGGAACTTGCAGAAAGTCCTTTCAAGATATGCTTGAAGAAGCAAAGGTAGAGACAGAATTCAGGCTCAAAATGCCTCCCGCTTGGTATTGTATGCACACATACATCTCTCACAAAGAGAGCTTGAGTGGGTTGACTCACACTGGTGTGAAAACACAGAGGATAGGTGGGAGGATGACATCACAAAACCCTGCAGAAGAACAAGGGCCTTGGAGTTGGACCCTTTTCAAGCAGGCACACAAGGGCAGGCACACACATGCACGCCTATACATATATAAGTACACACAGTTCTCCTCTGCTGCCTCTCAATCATGGTAACCACCCCCGCCACACGTTCGCACAAAATGCACGCACGCGCTGAGCATTTCCTCACCAGAAATAACACTGATTGTCCTGGGGAGACATTTCTGATTTCCAGCTTCACATGGGGGCGACGTGGGTAGAGGCAGGCTGGTGCTTAGCCAGGATCTGTATAGGCTCTGATAGGATTTGGGGGCTGATGTTGGAAAAAATAGGTATCAGAAAGGAAAGGGTACCATTCATCTTAGATCTTGTGAGGTTCCCCAATCTCTTTCAGCTATAAATGCACATCTATTCTGTATCCAGTATGTTTGCCTTTTCCCTGCATGTGTCACCTCCAGCTGACGATTCTAAGACAAGCAGAAAGCAATTGGTATTAATTATATATTTTCAGTTAATTAAAATGCAAGAACACTCCTATTCTTAGTGCATCTAACATGATCAAAAGGAAGAAATTGGGATTGAAGCTTGAACTCTGACAAGTTGCTGATGCAGTGATTCACCAACAAACACACATTCTGACACACTTCCGACAGGCACCGTGTCTTCCTTTGCAGTAAAGAAAAATAGCTTTCCAGGCTGACAAATTTCCACTTGAGTCATGCAAACATAGTTGCTGGCATTATTTTAGAAATTATTATAAAACTTTTTTTTAACTGTTTTACAGAACAAGATGTCAGTGGATGCTGCCCTAGACATGTTTTCTACAACTGTTCCTTCTCACTAATCAGTGTTTTAACGTGTCACAATTGTAATTAAAATCATAACATCAGTTATGTGGTCCAACCTAAAAGAAAGAAAGATGTGCTCTGTCCATCTAAGCATGAAAAGGGAGTCTCCGGTTTTCCTTTCTCACTGCAGCCAAGAATTATTTTTGTCTCATCTCTAATTAGTTGAATGCGGTTGAATTGCTTCCAGTTGTTTACCCTCTCAAAGCACGGACAGAAAAGGTCCACAGGAGCAGGGAAGTTCAAGACTTAATTATCGGCATAGCAATAATAAAGACCCCATGGCACTGAACAAAAGTAGGGAGACATTTCTCACAGCACCTCACTTGTCATTTTCAATCACACAGATTTTTTTGTACCCTGCCTTCTCAGTATACATTTTATGTAAAGATTCTGTAAATCTAATTCACATCCAAATTTTGACCTGGAAATGCCAACTGAGAAAAATAGAAGCACTGCTCACAGTGAATGCAATATCTCCAGTTATTTATTCTTGATCTAATAAAACATGAGTTAGCATAGGTCTGAGCTTTTAGTCTCTCTGTTTCTTCGGTTGAGGGAACGCTGGAGTTGTTTTAATAAAGGAGAAACAAAGAAACACCTGGGGGCAGAACTGCTGTTTTTATCACTTTTCAGGATGAAATTAAGTTATGCAGTTTTTAAGCATCACATCCCATTCCTGAGGTACATTACAAGGAACAGAGGAAGAGAAAAGGAGCAGATGAGCAGAGAGGTGGGAGAGTTCAGGTGACACAGCTGAGGAAGAAACTGGAAAGAGTGAGCAAGTTGCCCAAAGTTGTCTAAATTTGTTTAGTTCTGACACATAAATGTACAAAATGGTTCATTTGTATTTCATTCATTCGCATTGCAGCCCCACTAAATGCATTCTGATTTCGTCTGGATCCGTCCAGTCATAATACACCTCACTTATTCTCCCCTTTTGTTCTGTGTATACACTGTAAAAAAGAGAACATGGAGCTGGTCCTCATGAAAACTTCTAAAAGTTGCATGCAATCAAAGGTGGTGTAAGAAAAACAAAAAACAAAGAGGACAAAGGATTCAGTGAAGGCTCAGGCTGTAAGAGAAACCTTCCACCTACACTGCTACATCTGAATGTGTGATTTGGAGCCTATTTTCTCCTCGGATTTTCTGGCTCAGATGAAGTTACAGCTCAATTTGGAATGGAGGGATTGGCAAGGTTGCAGGGACATGTGGAGTGGTAGTGAGGAGGGGTGGTTTGGGTCTGGCCTGGCGGGATGCTACAGTAGTTAATTAAAGTCGCCGGGCAGGTATTTCAGGATTAGGAGTGGGCGTGTTGAAAAGGCCCGTGGTGGCCTTAGCACGAAGTTGTCATCTCATGAGTAATGCTGGCTGCTTGTGCTGAGTGTGTCTCTAAATGTGGTCGTCTCTGCGGCATTTGCTTGATGCAATTCATTTCTTTGTTATGACTGGCACTTGTTTATGATGCTGATCATCTTCACCAGCGAGACATCTCATTAATTGCGTGTTAAGATGCCGCAGTAAATCAGAGGCTTATTCAGTTTACAGCAATCTTTAACAATGGACCAGTGTGGGAATGGCTCTTATATTGTGTTGCGTGCTAATTAAAAATGATATCACAGTGAATACAAAATGTTCTTGTGGTCCACTCACAGAAAGCTTCATAGACACATAATGTGGAATATTAGCTGCTATAGTTTCTGTCTGTGACCTTTTTATTGTTACAGAGAAATACAACTTTATCTGAGAAATACCATTTTTAAAGCCACGATATGGCATACAACAAAAGTAGCTGAGTAGAAAATAAGAACAGATGAATGAAAAGATTTTTAAAAACTTTACAGGTATTTTTAATTTCCCAGGCTGTCTCAGTGACTCTGCAATCCATCAAGCTCAATATCTCACGCAATCGACCTCTGCTGCCTATATCTTCTGCTTGTCCACATCGGGGAGCTTCTCTGTCCGTCTCATTCTTCACCATTTTCCAGCACACAGATTAATTTATATCACCATCAGTTCCAAAACCTCTCTCATTTCCTCTCACTTGCTCATGTGACACACAAGGCACACGCCATATGGCTGAATGTCAGACAGCTGCAAAACTTGAAGGAATGTGATCTGGATGGTGCAGCAAAAATGAGGATGACGACGATGATGATCACTCACAGCAGCAACAATGAGCTCCCTCCCGCCGTATACGTGTCTATATGTGTGTGTGTGTGTGCTGTATGTGTGTGTCTGTGTGGGTGCAACGTGTCAGTATGCGATTCGGCTTGTTATTCTGTACGTGTTTTGTGATAGATACTGAGCTGTCACATCTATCAACCAGACAACAGTTCCTCATGCATATTCATCTTTATGGTAAATTAAACTAAAAGGCTTTAAGGAGTTCACGAGGACAAAATTATTAACAGCAGATATGTAGTTATTTTCTGTAATAATTACTGAGAAATCTCTCTCCAGTATAGCGTTTATGAATACATGTATTTACTTTCTTATGCACTTTGCAATGTAGAGAACTGAATGTCTCAGGTTAGGTCTCAGAAAAGAGGAGATTATAACCAGCATTAGACTCCAGCATATCTGTCTGCTATCTTGTGCTGTGTACATTTTATAAATGACAAATCAAATTCTCATGACTTCAGAACAAGTCTGATGTGGGGAAACTGTCACCTAGTGGTAAAGACAAGAGATGACACATAAGTGCATTCAGCCTGAGGAGTGGAGATGTGTTGACGAAGCCTCCGCAGTGCTCCGTTTCTTTCAGTGCAAAAGTCTTGGGCAACATTTCTTTTTTGATTTGTCCCTAATGCTCAATTTTGAATAGAATCCCTTACAAAAAGCCTTACATATGAAAGCATGCATTTTCCTAAAGTCTTAAGTTGCATTTCTTCATGAGTCAAAGACAAGAACAAATGCCAAAGATAACGTGGTTTGACAGGCATGAAATAATATTTTACTCCAGGTGATTTTTAAATAGCTCCTTGTGAAAATCTTGGCATACCACAACTGGCTGAGTTAATGAAGCTGTAGCTCATGATAAAGAGTAGACTTAGGAGTCGATGGATTGGCGATCCCAGGCTAAATGGTGAAGTGCACTTGGGCAAGACACTAAACCTACAGCTGCATAAATATATATGTAACCTGTCACTTTAGATAAAAGCGTCACAGGTGGAAATCGTACATATGTGGATATCGGCGATTCTACAATTGAAGGTAAGCAGAGAAAGCTGACAGAGGCTCTACATGATCATACAAGCCCAGAAAACTCCAGTAGTACTGCTGGTTTTGGGAAGTTTCCCATTATGCTCAGATTTGAGCTTCTGAACGCAAATGAGTGCCTGCAGTCCTCTACTTTTATAAGCAGATTAAGTTATGATTGAAAACATTCAAATAGATACTCAAATGTGTACTTTGTACAACTTTTTGTTGCTTTGTGGTCATTTTTATTTAGTGATGTTCACTTCTAATCACCTTAACGCAGTATAGCAATATCTACAGTTTCATTGTCTTGCATCACAGGATATCTGAAACCTTCTTAAACCGTTATATATCTGCAAGTAGTTATTCATAAACAGCCAACATCTTTTATTCAAGAATAACAAGTTGCATTTTACATGTTGCATGTAATATATTTCCACAATACAAGAGAAGTAGTCTACAAGAAAGGAGAAAAAACTTCCAGAAAAACAACACAGATACATTGCGTATCTTACATCATTCAGTACAACATACTGCCGTGTCATACACTGCACACAGTAACACTTGTGTTAAGAAGCATTTAGTTATGTGAAGTTTTTATAGAAGGTAGCCAAAATTCTTGAGAGTCACTCTGTGTAACCTTCCAGGAGGCAACTCTGGTCAAATGCTGTACTTTGTGTCACGGTCCGGCTGCTATTAACTTCACTGAAGTTGCAATCAAAGGATTGAAAAAAAGAGCAAATGCATGCAAAACTCTCATTCCTCCGTGATCAAATCTGCAAAGGGGAAAAAGGAAATGGCAATCTTCACTTGACTAAGTACAAAACAGGAAGAGAATGACATGAGGAAGAATGACGAAAACATTATCTTCAGTATTTGAGACTATTTTGACTATCCATGTGGACTTTTTACACGGCCCTCTACTGGCGACACAGTCAAATTAACAGTATGCATGATGATAACTTCATTAATCTGTATGTACAACACACTGAGCTGTAATCATAGCTGTTAGTGTAGCATCATTTCTGCTAATTAAACAACAAATAGAAAAATATCTTCTGTTTTGCTACAGGGAAACTGAATAAGTCTTTTCTCAATGCCAACCTTGTTTTACAAGTGACCTGCAAGTTGCAAAACATCCTGTACCACCATTGTTTGTAAAACAGAGCAAGAACATAATAAAGTAGCTGCATATATTTGGGATAATATCATTACAATAATGGTCTGCGCTGCAAATGCAATGAAAATCCAACAACAGAGTAAGAAGAGAACAAAACCGTCTACTGAATTGAAGATAACGCAGGTCGTGGATCCAATGGCCTGTTTTTGCAATGCACGTAGCGCCCTCTCGTGGAAAATTCTTGTACTACGGTACATGTGAAGCTTCGAAAAAGAGAGGCCACGAAGTCACTACTTTAATAAAGACAAAAATCCATAGAGGGTAAGGTGAGGGCCAGATGCAATCAGTCACATTGTTGATTCGGTGGTGTTGATCGATATCAGAGACAGGGCTTGGAAAAATATTGCAAGAAAGGAAATCAAGTCAGAAATGGGCAATTTCAAGGCCTCTCCTACCCTCTGTATCAAGACAGCTGTTATGAAACTGCAGGGAAAAGATGGACACATCTTCAGTTATATCTCCCCTCAAGGCTTTGTGTCAAAAAGCATTGCCATGGAGACTACGGACAGAGACAAGAAACGCTCCATCCAGCTGAGCAAATATTCACCATACACGTGGCACTTTGTGGCAAAATGTTGTTTATCATCCTTGAAAACTGCGCTCAAACTGCCTGGCAGACCTGCAAACAAACAGAGCGACACAGTCGGTTTCAAAACGGCAGCTACGTGGTCCTCTTCATCTCGAGCGGAAAAGAAAACGGGATGCATTTTTCTGAAAGTGCGCAAAGTGTGTGGAGACGACGGATGTTCAGTGAGGATTCCCGAGGCTCCTTTAACACCAGCAGCCTTTGCGCTGGTCGCCGTCCGCACTGTCGTAGAGTCCCTCCTCTTCCTCCAGAGCGGTGAGGTTAAGCTCATCGTTGAGGGACATCCGGAGTAGATCCAAGTCCTTCTTATTGGCTGCCAGCACCTGTTCAGCCAGTCGTGTAAAAGTCTTGGAAGGAAACAGTCACAGGAGATGAAGTCATTTCCTCCAATTACTCCGTAATAACTGATGGATTTTGTTACTATTCACGGCTCACTCACCTCTGTTATATTATGGTTCGTGAAGGCACTTGTTTCAAAGAAGTCCATCCCATAAGCCTTGGCCAGCTGGAGGGAAAAAATGTATATTTCAGTTCATTTTTTCAAAAAGTAGAAGAAAAAATTACTCTTTCTTTCCTTTCTGGCTAGTGCAGAATGTTTCTTTATATTTTGTGTAATTGTCCGATGCAATAAAGCTCAAGCACAGCTTTTAAAGGTGTATTTCTTTCACTTCAATCACACCAAGGCACCACTACAGAATAGAAATCATCTATAACCCTGGCATGGTTGTGAAGATCTGCTGGGAGGAAGCCTACAATACTGGCACTGCTAAAACCTTGACTCGTGCTGCTCACTGGGTTTTTCAGAAGCTGTGTTTATGGAGGTGATTTACGAAGCCAAAAACTAATCCTGCTCTCTAAGGGCCGTTTGCCAAGAGTTACAGCCTTTGTTGCATTCACTGTCCTTCACCTTGATGGGTAAGACGACATCATCAGTCAGTATATGTACAATAAAAAACCCTCTTACAGCAGACTGCACTAAAAGGCGTTTTGATTTGTGCATTTCACACTATCTTAAATTGAGTAACAAAAATAATTCAGGGACTTGGTAAGTGTCTGAACCACCTTGATGCCTTGCTCAGTGGCCACCTGCCTCTTGTCCACCTCGTCTGACTTGTTCCCAACAAGAATCTTCTGCACCTTGTCAGGAGCGTACTGCAGGGGGAATGTACACCAGAACATTTATAGATAAGACAGAAAATAGAAAACAAAGGCCGGAGGAGCGACTTCCTTTGCCAAGAGATGGCAGAAGAAAAACCCATGAGAAAACACAGGACAGAGACCACAATTAAAAGTAAACGCGAAGCATTCCAGGATGAACCGAGAATACATTCAGGCAGAGCTTCAGAGGAAATTGGGGCCATAATCTCTAAATTAATAGAGCGAAATCTTGTGGGAATGACAGGGCAGATGAGAGATTTACAAAGACTAAAAGCTGAGTGGAAAAAAGTATGTTCTCTTCATTTATTTATGACAGCAATGTTAAAAGTGTGACAGATATCGGTTCTAAAAATTAAACCTGACAGAGCACACCTGTCAAATCAGCGCATTTGGTTCTCAGTGGCTCTCAGCCTTCCGTTCTTTGTTTGGACCTTTCTAAAATGTGGAAAAATGCTGGCTCATCCTCCGTCTGTGTGACTCACCTCATCCACATCACTGGCCCACTTCATGATGTGCTGAAAGGATCGTTCACTCGTGATGTCATAGACCAGGAAGATTCCCTGAAGGGACACAGTCGAAGGTTTTCAAGAAGAATAGATGTTAAAAACCTGATTCCTGTTTGTTTTTCTAATTGTCTCTGTGTAATGAAAGTTATCTTTTGGGTGAGTTAAACAAAAAGAATAATAATAATATTCTTGTCAACAACACACTTCTCGGAATATTTGTAGCTTTTCTACCAGTAACTTTTTCTTTTCTTTTCTTTTTCTTTTTTTTTAAACGCCAAAGGCGAATGAGAAATCCACTCAAATGCGTTATCACTGAAAACAGCAACAGGACCCTTTTCCTCCAATTTCATTAGCAGTTTCTGGTAAACGAACAATTCACTTTGAGCCACTTTAATCTCTTTAGCAGCCCCAAGCACAGGCACAATCCATAAAATGAAAAGTGAGGGTTCTGGTGGTGCTTGTGTGGCTGTGGAAGGCTGGTGGTGGGAATTGAAAGTCACTTTTCACCTTCACCGTGGGGACATCAAATCTTTTGACAGCGATACTTTTAAGTGGAAACCAGATTAGATTTACGCCCTTTTTCGTTCTTTTACAGTGATAATCACGTGTTTAATCGTGCGGCAAAGCAGAGGCTGAACTCACCTGTGCTCGTCTGTAGTACTGCTTGGTGATGGTCTGGTACCTCTCCTGGCCAGCTGTGTCCCTGCACAGATACAGAAAAAACACATTTTCTGAGCACAGTAGTCAAGACACTGGGGATATGATTTCATGTTCAAACAATATGAATCCCCACAAAAAAATGACCAGAAAAACAAACAAACATTTAATCCAATGTCTGAAACATAATGTTCATTTCCATTGTACCATGGGTTTGAAAAAGGTCTTTTTTTGTTGTTAATAAATGTAAAGGTCAGTGGCAGATCTGTGAAGGAAAGTGAATTATTTCAATTAAAGGTAAAGATGTTTAACAAAAGTATGTAATTGCTTTTGGTTTTTATCTATATAATTCATTTCTTATATTAGAAAAAAATATATTTCCTCCCTGATCTGCTCACTTCTGTTTCTTTTGCCCTATGCGTCTGATTCACACCTGTTTCTTGTTTAGTTCATGACCCGCCCAACCGGCTCCCGCCATACACACCTACCTGGAATCATATTACTCACCCTGTTTTTTTTTCTAATCTGTCATACGGCATTGATTTCCTCTGACTAACTTACAGCACCTTGTCATATTGGTTTCCTTGTATCTGACTCGTTTTGGCTATCTCTGCTCTCATAGCTTTTTTGGGCACAGTGTTTTTAATATTTGAAACACAAAGCCTTATGACATATTGACTCCTCGCCGTATCTTACCATATCTGTATCCGTACTTTGATACCATCTATTACTAGAGTCTTCATTTTGAAGTCGACGCCTGTAAGAGAAAAGATTTGGTCAGGAGAAGCAAAATTACATTCACTGAGCCAAGGATTAATGGGATGTTTGAGAGAGAGCAGCCAAATGCCTGAAATGCCTTTTCACAGGTGCAAGAAGTCAGTGAGCAGGGCATGTCTTCAATAGACAAAAGCTCCCCATTATGAAGGATCACTTCGTAGATACCGCAAACACCAGGTAAATAATGAAAGTCACGCCAATCCTTTATAATGAGTGAGTTGTATATACCTTCTAATAATAACCTCTATGCCAACAGACGCAACAAGAAAACGCCTGCAAGATGGTGAGCATGTGACTATCGTCTCAATAGGATACAATAAACAGAGCTTATTAGTGAAATATCTCTTTTTAAAACTCACAATTTGATTTATTTTCTTTTTTTGTTCATCTATCTTCTCAAATGTATTGACTAAGGCAAATGAAAGCTCACCCTGAGGTATCTGGAGACCGCTCTAATCCATTAGAGATGGATTGGCAGTTCATCCCAATTAACCTGCGTCACAGCTGGCATTGCGCCTGGAGAAAGAGATGCCGATTTCAACCGATTTGCATGATTTAAATCGCTGCCGTTTATGGATTTCCATGGTCACTTTTCTGCACGGTTGTTTTCCAGGAAACTGAGGTGAAGAAACAGCTGACAGATGCACTCCGGCTTGTCTGGCCGGGCTTTATAAACGACGTGCCACTGCATGTGTGTGCAGCTTGATGGAGTCGTGCGAGGGCTCCACGGAAGCTGGGGAGCAGCACGCTACCACGGTTCGGTTTCATTTGACCTTTGCCTTTTACCACAGAGAGCCCAGACCGAGCGCGGGGTCAGCATAACAATCAGTGGGACGCCTCGGCTGCAGTTTGAGGACAGGCTACTGAAAAAGAGAGCGCATTTTTCATCACAGTGAATTAGTAATAAGCTCTCATCCAAATTTAGCAAAGGAAGTATAAATGATGGATTCTCTAGCTCAGTAGAAAAGTTGAGGAAGAATACAATTCTGGTACCCACACGGAAAAAGCATAAAATACAAACAGATTGCTTCTTTTACTTGGACTAATTTTGTTCCGATTCGGCCATCTTCCAAAGAGGAAAAAAAACATTTATTTTAAATATAACTTCTTTTAGCCAAGCAGCAACTTGACAGACGCCAACATAAAGCTATGAGGAAGGACAAACCTGGATATTAAACAGCTTAAGTGCTCATGCCCTCTGTGGAAGAGACTACTTCTTTATTGTGTGACCCTCATTAGGGAAGCAAAAAAACATTTAGCATGCGAAAGAAAAAGGAAAAGGAAAACAAAAAAAAAACAACACGTTCTTAACAAATCTTCCCCGGTAACAACAATCCACTTGATTGACAGACTCTTCAATTATGACCAAACTTCCTGGAGGGCAGAGTTTTCAATTTTATATAGTTTTGCAAAATGCAAAATCCTGCAGAGCAGGATGAAAAAAGCAATCCTCTGGCTCCCTTCTTTCATTTGGCAGTAACTGTAACAATAGACTGCAATGTGCCCAAACGTGAGAGACGGCAGTTAATTTAACGTGGCGGCATTTCACAATCTGCACAGTGAGAGGCATGTCAAATCTAATGGGTACACACCCAAAATTGACTGGACTAATTGACTCTGTTTGACAATGCAAGACGGATTAGGTCTTAATGCGTGTCAGTGTGCTGGAGGTGATGGTGACAGGCCCACTGCTGGATGGGTGGAGGGATGAATGCCTCTGTGTTGACACTAATTCACCGGGGAATGGATCTGTCATCTATGACTATCATTACAAGCAGAGGACACACAGCAGCTGTCAACAGCTGGTTTATTGGTGGCAAATATTTACCTTAAAGTTCCCAAAAGTTACATGTCTATATGTATGAATCTACAGTGTTTGTAGAAGGAAATAAATCAACTTAAACGTGATGTTATACATAATGCATTTCTAATATATTATGCAGATGTCAAAGCCATTAGCCTGTAAATATTTTAAGCTGTCCTAAATTTGTGTGAATATGAGATATGTGGTCACGATAAGACCTCCACTCTAAATGGCTCTAAAAGCTTAGTCCAGACTCAGATCTACTTCTTCAGAAGCCAATGGCTCAGAACCTCAACACTTTTAGTCGAACAGTATTTGCTGTTGCTTTTAAAGTCTCGAAACAACCTACATTTTTTAATTGTATGGTGGACAATGGGGAGAAAAAAAAACATGCAATCCTTTATTGACTGGGGAAAATAACATGTATTCTATATTTCTGAAAAACATCTGCTCATTTATATTCTCTTTATAGATCAAAGGTGTAGTAACATCTACCGTGTTATCACTACACAGTTCAATAAAACATCTTCTGTGATGTTGTGTGGACACATTCAATCATAAAGCAGTGAGTGGAAACGACGAGCTGCCGATCCCAGTCACCGCTGGGATCCACACCACCAGTACAGTCGCTTATTGGGATATGATGTAGAGCCAGAACAGGCTGATATTTCATGGGTAATTTTACAGCCTGAAGGTCCAAAGGAGCCCAGTGACGAGACCACCGAGGCAACAGAAGATTAAACTCTGAAGTGTGACTGAACATCACCACTGAATCATCTCAACAGCTGCTCGGTGCCGGAGAAATGTGAAAAATATGCAGCTCGAAGCATCGTGGCCTGTGGGAATGAAACGGGAACCCTCAACAAGTGAGGGTGCATTACTCTTTGTTCAAGTAAGATCACATCTCAGAACCATCCTGTAGTCTCTGGATTATTCATTAATAGCACATTTCTGAGTCTTTCAGCTCTACTAAGCAGTCTTAAACATCAGTGGCAAACCTGATGATCGTAAGTAAGAAGCAAAAGCCGGAAAATGGGCTTCAAGCTCATAGTAAATTCTTCCACAAAAGGAGATATGGGAAAAGAATGTGCATTTCATAGAAACTGCTGAAACAGTGCGACTCTTTATGGAGCGGCAGATGAACCTGTCCTATTTAAACCTCTCACATTGAGGGTGTTCTCTTCTCACCGTGTGTGGTGCCATATATACAAATAGGAGGAGATGCATATGGGTCAGGCAGCGGATTAAAAAATAACTAAAATTCTATTTAATTAGCTTCCAGCCCTGTGGACGGAATCTCTTTCCGGTTGGGAGCGATCCCGGCATTCATCCCCAAGTATGAGAGCAAACTCCTTTGAGAGGAAGCGTGTTCGCATCCCCTGTTGAATTGTTTTGGTCAGTACCTACAACTCAAACAGGCGAGCATTTGAATAAACGGACCGGTCAATAAAAAGCCAACAACACACTCTAATGGCCGATTGATGTCAGTGGAATAACAGTAATCATTTAGAGTCACATCTGGATAGACCAACCAGACACCCACACACTACCCAGAGCTAGCTTGAGCGTTTATCAGCGTGACTAATTGGGAGGAGGCATCAATCTTTTACCTTTGAGACAAAACACTCCATTCATGCTCTAGTATTTATCAGTTAAAAATTTTACGATAATGGTTAAAAAAAATCCTGAAAGATTTAGAGGTAATTAAGAGAAAATATGAAAGATTGGACTGTCAGAGGAAGTGATAAATAATAGAGATGTCCTTAAGGGGATCACGGGAGAGGATTAATATCCTTTGGTGTCCATGAAGGTTGAGGCAGTCATCGATCCTCGGCAGGACAGCACTGGTGGTGGCCGCTTCTTGACCTGTGTGGACCTTGTTTATCAGAGAAGAGGATTTTTTTTAATCAGTGGAGGGCCATGAAACGCCTCTCGGCGTGAACTTTTTGTCCAATATGAATAACTGGACAAGAGGGTTAGACTCTTCCAGCTGTGATGGTGAGCACCACCACAACAACAAACTCAAAAAGATCACAACACTCATCTTTTTTTTTTTGTTAATTCGCACATACAGGCTGAAAGAGAAAGGCATGCCACGTTCAGTGTAAGCATCACTCTACAGGGTGGAAGCTTCCTGTAGAGCACCATAGGTCTTTGACTTAAAATAGAAAACTGCAGTCGGAGCCAAGTGGTGAGTGTAAGTCATAACAGCAAAGAGCAGGTGAAAACACACAATGGATATTAGACTTAAGTCTGTTCACGCCCAACTTCGGATTTACCAGAAAAGTCAGGAATCTCGACTTGTATCTGCGGGACGGCGAAGCTACAGAAGCATTTCTAAACACAAGTCCTGCTGCTCGTTGTCGACAAACTGAAGCAAACCAAATCACCTACACACCAAGAAAAATTAAATGTTGAGCAACATTTGGGAGGATTAATGCCTCACAAATACTTCATGTACAATGGCGTCATGGCAGTTATTAAAGACGGACCTTCTTGGACATTAAATATTACAGAAAAAGAAATTCCAGTCTCTTTGATTCACACTGAATAGACAGCCGAAGAGAATATGACAGAAAGAAAAACTCTGCATCCTTGAGGCCAAATCCTTAAAGTAAAGCATGATCATACGCCTGTCATAGTCTTCTCTCCTGATCCAAACCATGAACCCAAATGAACCACTGGGACAGGTGCCCATTCAATCCTACTGGGTAAATAATCATTTCAAAGGCGGCTGAAAATCTACAAGTCTGGAGAGTGTTAATCAGAATATATTCATGCAAATGCTAAATGCATGGCATGTCCAATGAGAAACCTCGTCTTTAAGGTATGATGCTCCCTGTTTGTTGGCATAAAGTAACGACAGACTCCAAAACTCTCATTTTTGGGATTTGATATTCTAAGTGAGCACAACCTCCGCTCACATACACAGTCATTTTGTTTGGGTTTTACTTTGTAAACTCGTCTGAATGGCTGGATTGTTGGCTCTTCTCTTTCAAGGCTACAACCAATTCCGACACATTCATTGTACAGTCAACATTTCACAACCCGCGTTAATTAGTGGTTTTAGAAAATCACAGTATTTAGAATCTTGTTCCAGACGAATGAGCTGAATTTCCATAGAAAATATCAAAGGAACAAAGAGGTCCCATCATCAGACATTTCCAAAAGAGCATTTGGATAAACAGGAGTGACGACAAAACACATGTGAGTTTAAAGAAATAATGAAAAAGACTAGAAATATGTCGTGCTGGCAGTGCAGAGTCTTACCGATGGTCGAGATGTGAGACGGGTGGAATTCGTTGTCTGTAAATCTGCATAACAAACATGTTTTCCCAACCCCTGAATCTCCAAGGAGCAGGAGTCGGAAGAGCACATCATACTGCTTAGCCATGATGTTGTTTCACGTAGTGTTGAATTGAAAAAGCTGGAGTCAGCTAACTCAGCGTTGAATGGCTAATTCCTCCCCACCCGCATCCCATCCCTGCTCAGAAGGTCCACATGAGGCTGTGGCCGGGCTTGCTTTTTGTCCACCGGTGCTGGATCGGTCGGTGACAAAACAGGGATGCTCCAGCTTCCCAGGCAACCTCCAGCTTCCAGTGGGCGCGGTGGACCACTGTCAGGCTAGACCCAATGAGACATAGGCACATCCGGTTGAGATTGCCAAAATAAGAGCAAAAGGGTAATTGATTTCCCAAAATAAAGTACATTCAGTTTGAAGAGATCCTTTGTACTCTCAGATTCCAGTGAATGTAATGTATAAAAGCCACTGTATCCCTTAAGGGGTAAAAAACAAAAAACAAACACTAACCCCTTTCAAATAATAAGAGTCTAAAATGATCAAACTCCTTGTGTAATTTAGTGTAGAATTACCATGCACTAAGACTTCAGGGATTTAAATATTAGGTGGATTTTATATTATATTCCCATTTACTGATTAACAAGATTTTTGGACATTTCAGCTTCAACTAGAGATGGTAGAATTGTTTTTGTTAAAACATTTGATATAATTATGATTATTTTATCTAATAGTACATTAGTGACTCACAATTTGGTGTTGCTTTCTTGTTCTGGGCTTCAAATCTCCCACCCCACCTCATGGGAACTCTATTTCTGCCTTTATTTTGAACACCACCCCTCAGAGTTTCCGGTGGTTTTCTGTTCCAGAAGCCGACCGGACTGGATGAAAGGAGGAAATAATACAGCGGTTGTCTCCTCATTTCTTGAGTGAATGTACAAACAGAATGATGTATAATAAAAGTGAAATATCATAGAACAACATATTTAAACAAACACACGTAACAATAAAAAAATTAGTAAGCCTTTCCCAGAAATGGCACATGTACAGTATCTGCACGTTAAGGCACTACATGAAAGAAGCCGAAAGACAGAGGTTTGATCCTTTGATGTTTCCGTAGCTGGTGCGCACGTAGCTTCCGCCCATTCCAATCTGAACAGGAAGACGTCGTTGTCAAGTGAAAGAACTACCAAAACAAAGTAAAACTAGTTAAATTAGCGTTTGGCTCGCATTGTCCCTGCAGATAGCGGCCCCGGTTACCACCATGGAGGGCTTGCCGAGTCCTCTGCGGTGCTTCAGAGAGCACCACGCCGCTGAGATGTTCACAGACGACGGCGTGGAAACGGTGACTTCAGTGGAGCAGGTGAGCTCCGTTAGGTCATGGGGCTAATGCTAACGTGCTGCTGTGCACTCAGGATGGAGGTTCACCTGGAAAACTGTCAGACTTTATGTTGGGACATAATAACTATTATTTAATCAAAAATTGCATTTACAAAAAGAGCATAAAAAGCTCCGAGGCCGTTTTTTTTTTTTTTACATTTACCCAGCTTCAGTTAGCACATTCTAGCCTGTTCTTAGCTAGCTTTAATCCATAAAGAGATTAAGTTTGTTGTATGAACTTGACGTGTCTCTTTACCAAGTGACAAAGTTGTTAGGCGTAGTCTAAAAACTCATGATGAGACCTTTGCTAAATCTTGTGTATATGTTTGATAGTCTTTTTTTAAAACCTTAGCATAGTTAGAGTGTATGGTCCTCTACATGTGAAACTTTAAATTACGTCTAAAAGTGAACAGGTGTAGTAACAGCTGTTTGGACAGAAACACGTTTACAATGCGGTGTAAAATCAACTTCATATTCTGCACAATACCAGCAATTCAATTATTTTCCTAGTCACTATTGGCTACAATTAAACACTATTCAGGGAAACCAGCGTTGAAGTTAAATGCATATAATCAATCTTTATATATTCCATCATTTGATTGTCTGCTGCATTTTAGGATAATGTGCAATTAAGCTTTAATCCCCCCCACCCCCCCCACAGACACACACACATACACACACACACACACACACACACACTACAGAATAGGAAAGTGAACTAGGTTACGTTCACAAATTAGCCTTTTTTCCTTTTTTTAATAGAATAAATTCTGTTGAAATTCCATTTAGGTAGAAATCCACTTTGGGAAAAATGATATTTATTGAATTCATGGCAAATTCAGTTGATGTAGATTCAATGAACATTCCAAAACCACTGCTGATGAGTTCTAAAGTGGGACAGGTTTTGATTCAAAGAATCTGAAGGTCAGCATTGGACTGCAGGTAAAGCTGTTAAATGCCATTACCAGGATTCATGTGATGAGCATTTCCATTACAGAGAAAAAAAAACTCTAAAATGACTTTTTAAATGTGAATTTCCTTAAAACGAGGTGAGAAGTGAAACTTGTCAAAGCTTGTCGGAAACAAAAAATGACTGAATGCGTTGAAGCGTGGAGAAAAAACATAAGTCTTCATACATCTTATTCAACATCTTCCATAAACAGTTTTATACCAAGGCGATGTTTTAATTTCTTAGCCTATAAAGATGTCAGTTCCACTCCACATTAAGCTGTTGCTGATATTCTCTTGGTTTCTGCTTTAATCTAGAAAAAAGTGGAAAGTAGCATCGAGGAAGTCATCAGTGTTTACAAGCAAATCCACAGCTTACCACAGTAAGTATCTCCAGTCTGTCTGGATTTCGGGATCTCCATCATCATTCGTTTAAACTTTTTATTTCATACTGAAAAACAAATCTACAACATCATTATATCTACAGGTGACTGTGTTTTGTCTGGCTTTTATTACGGTCACACATTTTGCCTCCCTTTTCAAAAATACAGAAAATGCATCTTTTTCCTGTTTTTTATTGTCATGTGGCTCCTCCAAAATTGATTACAAATATTCAGATAAAAAAGGCCACTAAATGGGCTTGGCATCAACTGTTCTAACAGATTCACATGAATACAGCCCAGACAGCTGAGTTCAGAGACGCCCGCTGACAAATAAGCCAGATGCTCTGGAGATACTGCGCTGATGGCCATCTATTCAACGGGACGCCACAGTGCCGAAAATGTCTGCCGCCATGTTTCCAAGAACGTTGCCCAGGGGCTGCTTGCTAATGGAGATGGTTGGACGGTGATGCACGATGTTATCTGAGCACTGTGTTGATCAGCCCACATATTTTGCTTTTGCTATCAGCTGTCATCGCTCAGAGGGGTGACTCATCTCATTTCTATGCCAACTGCTGCCGGTCGCCAGCACTGCAGCCGGCGAGGAAACGCACTCGGTACCATTTGAAAAAGAATGGTATTAGTAAGAGGAGGCCCCGGGCCGGGCGGAGAGCGTCTGTTTTTGTTCTGCGGCATACAGACAGAAGGCAAAGTCAGGATAAGCGGGACATTAAGATTATTTATTTATTATATAAAAAAGAAGCATCCTGTAAGATTTTTTTCTAAATCAGATACATTCTGATACTTCAGTCCGACTAATCACATATATACTAAAATCAAAAAGTGGGTGATCTCTTAAAAAAAACAACTAACCGGTTTAATTTTACACTTAGCCCTCGTCTGCCCTCGGAGGGCTGTGACGCGTCCGTCTCTGATGTGGTGGGCCGAGCGGCTTTTAGCCGCCGACCGTCGCTCTGCGCTCCCCCCCGATTGTTTGTTGTGCGGCATATCTGCCACAATGAAAGCTCTGACAATGATCTGTGACTAACCCTGTGTGGGCAGACGCTCCGGCGGGGCAAGACACCGCATTGAGAGTTCAGGCATAGAAGAGGCCTGGGTGGGCGCAGAGGAGGGTGGGAGGGTCGTCGGCGCACATGAGGCGTGCACCGTTCTTCCTGTGGTGGAGAAATGCAGCCCAGACGTAAAAAGAACAAACAGT
Organism: Menidia beryllina; assembly: GCA_013363375.1. Taxonomy (NCBI): domain Eukaryota; kingdom Metazoa; phylum Chordata; class Actinopteri; order Atheriniformes; family Atherinopsidae; genus Menidia; species Menidia beryllina. The sequence continues at coordinate 11,033,641 of JABUIW010000152.1, read as the reverse complement.
TAAGGGTCGATCTGTTTGCTGGAGAAAACACAGACAATGCCTTCTTTTCTTCCCAGAGGATATCAAATGCAAATACGTTATAACTTATCTTATTTTGTTTTAAGCTTTTTGTACCACAGAAAATAAGGTAACACTGATTAGTTCTCTTTTTAAAAACCTAAAGGGGGCTCAGCCTTTGATAGCTTAAGATCTTCCTCACTGTTCTTGTCTGTTGGAGGCGTTTTCAAATGCTCACAATTATAACACAAAAAAAGAGGAAAACACCCAAACTAGGGATGATCAGATGAGTCCAGGTTGTCATATGAAACCGGACTTATGGGGTGAGACACCTGATAGCGTCTCTGTTATCTGACATCAGTTCAGTTTGGGTCATTTAAAGGGACAGTATGCTATTTTAGGCCTCAGATGAGTTCACCTCGAGCCTGGCTGTGCCACAGTCATCTGATCATCTGGGCCATGACATCATGTTGGATGTACGCAGAACGTGGCCCGAAGACATCTGCTGAATCGGCGTCAAAAAGGCTGATGGGCCGAAACATTCCGCTCAGAAGTCGCGACCCCTCTGTTCTCTGGCATGATGGGAGCCGAAGGGCACAAAACGTCCGCAACTCCACCAGAATGGCCTTTTTATTTTTTATTTTTTTTGCACGTAGCTCGAATTCTTCATATTCTGTTTGCGTGGTCTGGCTTCCGTCCACGATGTCCTGTTTAGAAGAAAACAACAGGCCCACCGCAAAGATCATCTGAAAGCACTCTGCCTTTAATCTGGAACACTGTCGGACATTTGTCTCTGGTTATCTCTGGTCACAATTCTTTGACTGTGGTCGTTTCAGACCGGCTCGGGGCTGGACCGTGTTTCTCGGACCTCGACCGTGCTGCATCATGCAGATATTTGACAGAATGGGGATCATGGGCGCTTTGGAGCTGTGGGCCGATCGCTGTCTTCCTGTTTTTAACCGTTTTTAACCGTGTGTTTTGGGGAGGCACGAATGCTTTTTGTTGTGTGTGGCCACTGAAGTCGGGAAGTGCATTCACTGAAAACACTGCACTAGACCTGATTCTCCCCGGGGTATTTCTTAAATGACCACGATGCAGTAATTTAAATCTTTCGGCCTGTGTTCTCATTTACCGATAGCACGTGTTAACTGTGTTTGAGCTGGTGAATCTTCTTTGTCATTAATTTCCATCTCCGGTTTGCTCTTTTAGGCCAATGTTACTGCGGGAGCAACACTACCAGTATCTCAAGAAGGGCTTACGTCACTTATCAGACGCCTACGAGGTACAGCGTCCACCTGAACACACACACGTTCCCCTGATGATGGAGTGTTGGCAGGGATTCGGCGTGCCGGTGCCTCCTAAAAGAGCAGCCGCTTTGCCGCCAGCAAAGACCCCCCGCTTTAGTTTAGAGGTCAGAGGAGGAGGTGTGCCCACTTGCTTGGGGCAAAGTCACCTCTCTTTGCTGCCACCTGTGAGCATCCGTGGCCGACCTCCCCTCCAGCAGGATAAACACACAGATCTGAGCTCCGGCCTGCATTCAGTTGAAGCATAGTTACATATTTATGAGGGCGAAACCGAAAGCCTCATAGCAACAGCGTCATTTAAACATTAACGCGTTGTATATTAACCACGTCCAAAGAGAGGAGCGACTGCCATGTTTGTTGGTGTAGCTTGCACATCTGAAGCCTGTTTTGTTGTGTGTGTGTGTGCGCCTGTGCGCGTGTGCGTGTGTGTGCGTGTGTGTGTGAGCGTAGTGCCTGGATGCGAGCAGACCATGGCTTTGCTTCTGGATTCTTCACAGTTTGGAGTTATTAGAGGAGCCGATCCCTGCTGCTGTCGCCTCAGAGTGAGTCAAACACACACACACACACACACACACACACACAGGACAAAAGCCGGTTAATGAAGTCTCTGCTGTCTGATGGATTTTTCATAACGGATACAGAAAACATGCGCCGTCTGCAGCAGAGTGATTAGCGGCGATTTCCAGTGTGCAAAATAAGTGACGCACGTACACTTTTGTCAGGTTTGATTGAATTACTGCCGTTCCACAGTAACACTTTGCAGACCTGGCAGCGGGCGTCGCTGCCAGCCCACGCTCTCATTATTACCGTGAGGTGTGCCAGCACCACCGGCTGGCACAGACCTGCACCAGCGTGACGCCCTCGTCCTCACACACACACACCGGTCCCGCTCTAGGCTTTCTAACAAAGCGGCCCCACAACAGACCTGCCCTCCCCCGTCACATGACCGGTCTCAGGACCAAACCCAACCCAGGCTTGCCTCCCAGCTCAGCGGGCTCCGGGCACACTCGGAGTTTTGTGATCCCTCTCCACGGCCGAGGATGAAAAGAGCGCCTGTGAGAGAGGCAGAAAGGAAGCGGTGGCTGAGACGGTCTGTCCAGGGTGACGCGTCGGCCCAAGCGGAAAAAAAAACAAAGCGGCGTTTGTTTTATAGTCCAGAGAGAAACGAGAGCCGGGGTGGTAGAGAGAGATTAGTCCAGCACAAAAGAGCAAACCTTTGCAGGAGTAGAGAGTAGTGAAAGGAAAGAGGCGGTTATCTTTAGCATGAGCACCAGATAAGTGGCATCAGTCAGGCGGATGCCAGATCCCAGAAGCTGCTGTCTTTGCATTTAAAAAGAGATTTGTTTTCTGCACCCAGTCGAATCCCCCATAGAAACGCACATAATCTGAAACGCATGCAAAGCCGGGGCCTCGCGTCGTCGGGCACGGCTCCCTTCATGTCCCGGCCGGCCGCTTTGCATGTCCAGATCCTAACAGCTGCCCTGTGCCGCCTTGGCCAGAGCGCACCAGTCCCACGGTCATCCAGCCGCCCGTCCGCAGAGGCGGGACGTCCGATAACCTCTGAATCTCTCCCCTCCAGTGTGTGCCAGTTCCTCACGCGCTGTCAGAGCCCGACGGGGGGCTTCGCCGGGGGGCCGGGGCAGCACGCCCACCTGGCCCCCACCTACGCCGCCGTCAACGCGCTCTGCATCATCGGCACAGAGGAGGCCTACAACGTCATAGACAGGTAGGCATCCAGCTAAAGCTCATTCACAGCTAAAGCCGACCCGCCGACCCCCTCCACCGACGCCTCCCCCCTTAAAGGAGCTGCTGGTTTACACTGAAATCCTGCGGGATCAGATCCACGTTTGTGACAGGCCCGTGCTTCATGTTGAATTCTGCATGTAGCTGAAAAAGCTATTAAAGAAACTCCGAGAACCACCTTCCCCCGGCTTCCCCCCAGCAGTAATTAGAGGCTGGATTCTCACGGCACCTCACGGTTGATTACGAGTCAGAGAGCCGAGATCGAGTGAAATGAGTGCGAGGGCTCGGGACTTTAAAAAGAAAACCGTTTCTAATGATCCATCATTTTCTTTCTTCATTCGTTTTTATTATTGGCACAAGTGACAGAAACAATGGCACGTTAATATATTGCCATTGCAGTTAGGAACTTGAAGGATTGGGAAAATGCGAAAGATAGCAGAGCTCTGAAAGGCCCCTCTGCTCCAGAACTAGGAAGGACACAACGCGCCGGCTGTATGGCCGAGAACACCGACAGTTTTTTGGCAGCGACCCTGAGCTGGGTGTGTAATCCGCTTTGCTGCTTCCAAGTGTCCCAGAGGCTGGGAGGCCTGCTGGATGACCCCCCGGTTGGCAGCAGGTCCAGCCAGGTGTTTCCCATCCGTCACTGGCTGCAGAGATCTAGGCTTTTTTGTATATATATATATTTTTTTTTTTTT
>JABUIW010000152.1:10993901-11019902 GCA_013363375.1 Menidia beryllina | reverse complement strand
GGGGGGGGGGGAGCGGCCAGCAGGCCTGACAGGTGAACGGTTTCTTCCCAGAAACGAGCCCTTTCTGAGGGGTGAGGGAAGCCTCGGCGGGTCAAAGCCGGATCGGCTCGACTGAAAGTGCCTCGTTTTGGGGTAATCAGATAAAAAAAACTATTTAAAAAAAACAATGAAGTCTTTCTTTTTTGGATAAGAAGGTGAAGGCTTTTACACGTTCAGCTGTTTGAAAGGCTGAAAAGAATTGGAGATTCAATGAAAACGTCACCGAGAGCTTCTGAGAGCAGAAAAAAAAAAGAACTAAACGCTCGGAGCTCCAACGTTTCCTACTCTTTAACGCCCAGCGTCCCACACGGCTCTGCGGCCGTGGCGCTGCCCGCTCAGGGCCGGACGCCACGTGCAGCCACCGCCAGGCGGCACGTGACGGCTCCAGGCGTGGACTGAAGGGGCTTCCGTGTCCAACAACGCCGCCAACGCCAATAAAGTAGAAGCCTCAGCGGGAAAAAAAAGGAAGGAAAAAATAACGCCCCGAGGTTCACAGGTGAGGACTGAAACCGAGAAGAACCCGGCCCCTCGCCATAACTCTGAACCTCCCCCTCGTTATCAATTAGCCAACAAAAAAATAGCCTCAGGAACATCCCCACAAAGGGAGTTATACGAGTGGAAAAACTCCTTAAATATTCCACTAGGCATACATGGAATAAGATAAAACGTGGAATGAAATAGAGGCTTCTTAGGACTCGTCAAACAGAGAGCCGGACGTTGCCACTGGCTCTCTTATCTTTGCTGTGCAGCATATCGCCCCCCAGCAGGCCGGGGCACCAGCGCCGGCTCCGGCCCTCCAGCGCCCAGCGTGCGGAGGCAGAGGTGACCGTTCGGACCGCACGCCGCCTTTGACCGCCACCGCCGCTCGCCTGGAGCCGACCCGGCTCAGCAGCCAAAGCTCCCACGCCCTGGCTGCTGCAGCCACTGGGTAAAACGGGGGGCGGGGGGCTTTGTGTTGGGCAAATGCGGCCGCCCCGGGTCACTTTTGGGAGCCCTGAGCGCCGCCCGACACGCCACAAACGGAAAACGCCACTAATGAAAAACCCTGACCAATGGGGACGACCCGCCCGTTAGGCCAGGCCATTCTCCTCCCCCGAGAGGGAACGGGGGGCCACCGGCATCTGAACAACAACAACAACAACAAGGCGTGTGGAATGAGGGCCGACGCGGGCCGGGTCCCGTTTACGGGAAGCCTTCACAAAACACGCTCCACAGCCAGGAAACGGAGGGAGTCAAAATGAAAGTAAGATTTGGCTCCATGCAACAACAACAAATAAAAAAAAAGAAAAAAAGCCACAGGAGTGAGACAGCAGGCTGTGGCCGGAGGTCACGGAAGGCGGATTCCAACCTCTGAAGAGCAGAGCGCTCCTAAAAAGGCTTCCGGGAGAGAGAGGAAGGCGCCGTTTGATGCAGCAAACAAGTCGAGCAATGTGTGTGTGCAGCGCAGCCATACGTCATCCGGAGGGGGAGATGGCTCCCATCACAGGCTGCAAACCCCCCCCCCACCCACACACACCTTTTCCTCCCAACACCGACAGGCTCAGGCTCGGTGTGAGAGCCCCCGATGGGGAAGCGGGGATCCCCGCGGGGGGGGGGCCGAGGGGGGGGGGGGGGGGGGGGGGGGGGGGGGGGGGGGGGGAGCCTGGGACCGCCGAGAGCACACAGCTTTGTCTAAACCGGAAAAAATACGAGAGAAAACGCCGCCTCTGTGGGCTAAATATAGCCCGTCGTGACACGGTCGCCCCCGTGGCCGCGGACGGATGGACGGACCCACGGAAGAAGGGGAGGGGGGGGGACACCCTGCAGTGCCCACCCCCCCGGAGCCAGCACACCGAGGGACGCGTGCGGCTGGCGCAAAGGATGGAGAAGTGTGCAAAAAAAAAAAAAAAATTTGAAAAAAAGAGACACTCCTCTGATAAAGGAAAAAAATTCAGCTGATAACACATGAAGCATCTGAAACCGATTACAAGAAGCCCCCAAAGTGCAACCTCAAAAACATATTTTTTATATATATATATAAAAAAAGCAGAGGAAATTGTGATGGGTAAATTAACTGTACGACAGAAGTGAAACATTTCTCGACAGTGGACAAATCCCCCAGCTTTACGCACCACAGAGTGATATCTCGGTGATTCTTCCTGCAAAGAAACAGAACAAAAAGTACAATTGTAGCCATAACTGTTCCGGATATCTCACTGTTTTCGCTGAAGTCACTAAAAACTCAAAAAAGCCATTTAAGCGGGCTAGCAGTGCTTTGGCACGAGCTGGGCTAGTGCTGCTCATCAATTAACTACAAACCTGACTAAAACACTTGAGACAGCGTAGCGTAGCGAGCTTAATGGCAGCTAGCGCTAGCCGAGCAGCTACGCCAGCTACGTCGTCGGCAAGCAGAATAATGTCCACAAAACACGAAAGGCGGTCCAACTCACGTCACTATCGACTTCGATGTCATCGTTATCACTCATTCTTCGATAAAAGAGTGGAGTTTAAAGGGACGGGTGGCTAAAAAAACAACATGAAGGTTGGCACCGAGCGGCGCATTAACGAGACCGACAGCTAGCAGCGGCAGTTCACGTTCTGTTTGGATAGAACCGAGCTGGAATCTACCGTCTCCACGTGACTACACTCCACACGCAAGGCTGTTGACGCGCAGTGCGCATGCGCGGAGTTCCAAGGGCTTCTGGGAATCGCAGTCCCAGGCGCCGGTTTTGCGTATAGTTTTTATCTGAAAACAATGAGTTTCTTGGGTATTATTTGACCGATAAACACTTAGGCGCACACACGTGACACGTAAAATAATTCAAAACGCACCTGACCGGTAAAACCATGTTTTCAAATGTCAGGCATTTTGTTTTTAGAAACTACAATACCAAGGAGTCACCGAGATTGTCTGAAACGTCACCGAGTCGTTTTTCCCTGAAGGGCATCATGGGAATTGTAGTTTGTGGTGAATTTGGATGTCAAAGCAGTTGAAAAGGACCATAGCTGATACACCTAGATTCCAAGAAAACTGAGTAGAATCATAATAATGTTATCAAGGAATGAATCTGAGGTTAGAATGATAAAACTCAAACTGGCTATACATTTATTTATTTGTATTTTACATTAAAGTAAGACAACAAGTTTAAACATGCCCATCCCTAGTTATTTATAGATCTGCCAATAAAACTGCAGTAAAACATGTACAGTTCCTCATCAATGCATAAACAACTTTTATGATCAAGACATTAATAATATTTTGACCGTTTTACAGCACCATCTGTCTGTTATGGTGTGTTTGTTCGTGCAATTAACTCTATGATGGTTCTTTTACAAACCAATTACTCAGTGGAATTACTGTAGGGAGAAATCCTTTTGGCCCTACTTGGAGTTTTCTAACAAAATGCTCATTATTATGCAGAGCTTAGTTTCTGCAACAACACTTTTAAGGCTGATCGCAAAACGCTAGCAGAATAAATCAAGGGTGGGGGCTGGTTTCAGTGCAAATTGCAAATAATCTGCTCTTGTGCTTCCTTTTTTTTTTTTTTTCACGAAACTGTGCTGCAGATAAGGAGCTTACACCGAGGATTATTTTTTGCACAGCAACAGTGGGGGGAAAAAAGAAGCCGGGAGCGGACACATGCCCACCCCAGTAGGTCAAGAGGCCACAACAGCTGCAGGGGACGCTCTGCCCTCCATCACTTTCCCTGCAGACACACGGCTTTATACCTGCTCTGACCTTCATCCCACTGTCTCTTCTACCACTTTAAACACCGTTTTGATCCCTCCTCCTTTCTGTCCTTTTTTCCAGCAGTGGCTGTCAATTTTGCGCCAAAAGCTGATTTTATCTTTTTTAATTACCTGAAAAGTCTTGTCGTGGAAAGCCTGAAAAAGGTCAAGCCAGAAATGTGGTCTGTAATGGTGTAGCCTATTTATTGCAATAAGGTCGAGCTTTAATAATGCATCTGCTGTAGAGACGCGTCCGTCTTCGTGGATCACCACCAAGACTCACTCAGCCATCACTGTGCACGGCCGCTACAGAAAAATATGATAACGAGGCTCTAAAACAAAAAAAAAAAAAAGACATTTTCTGCCACCTCGCCCCAGCCTAGAGGTATCTGCCCCCTGGACCGAGCTGAGTTGGAGTCTGGACGCCTCACGTTCACGCTGCAGGGAGCTCGTCACTGGCAGAAGCGTTTAGCGGTGCCTGGAAAGGGAAGAATCATCTAGAAATTCATGCACAAGAAGCGTAGCCTTAACTCTAATGAGCAGCCGGGTGATCGGGCAGGCAGAGCCTTTTACCCTCCCCCTACAGTATGTCCTCACTGAGCTGGCCTGCCAGACCATTAAATGCCCTCCTTTTGTCCCGTTGCTATATATTGAAGAGCACATCGGAAGTGCCTCAACGGGTAGTCATCTTTGGATCTTTTTTTTTTTTCTTTTGGGATACACACTAAACCAAGAAAGTGACTTGAATGATGATATTAGTATTCACGTATCTAAATGTGACCAAGTCCACCAAAAGAAAACAGAAAAAATGAAAACCAGAGTGATGTGCTATGGCCATTTTTACCCTGATGGAGCGTAAATCAAGGATTGAACACTCATTTTTCATGAAAAATGATCTCTTGAATTTGATGATTTGATCTGATATGGAAGGACAGGCATCCACCGGTTTCCTAATTCTCAACAAATCACATCACTGGGAAAATATCAAGATTTTTGTTTGATGACTTCTACGCAGCAGCATTGAAAGATAAACCAAAAATTAAAATAAATAAAGAAACATCTTCTATTTTTGGCAATTGTTAAATATTATTCTGTGTCCTTGATTCAAATAATGTCCTGTCCCCTCATTAAGCCCACACAAGAAAAAAATAACCCTGTTTCCGGTTTGCTAGACTGAGAGCTCTGCGTTGGACTTTAGCTTGTGGGTTTTGCTTGAGGCGGGTTTTCTCTCTACAGAAGGGCACTAGATGGCACCTCTGCACAGCCTGTGGCGCCACTTGAGTGTTGAACCGGGACTGACAACATCCAGAGACCACACACCTGTGTCGGGGAGAACACAAGACTAGAGGGACCTTCTGAGTCAACAGGTAAGCCTAACAGTCTCCTGTGTGTCGCCGTACCCCGGCTTGATTTTCTGAATATGCACATAGGCAGGGAGGATGTGTTTGTTAACTCCGGAGGTGAGGACTGAGAGTGAGCTCTGAATGCTGCTCCTCAGGGATGCAAACATTCTGATTTGGGTGGCTTTCTGATGCAAGCATGTGAGGGAATTCAGCAGCTTGACAAGTGCCAGAGCAAGAGGTAGTGAAGCTAGAACCGATAGTTGCAAATTCATATTTTCTTCTTTTTTTTCAAGGCTCCTTCAACCTTTTCTGGTGGCAAACCTTTAGCCTTGTAGAACTCATTGCCCGGTGGAACATGAGCTTGGCATCTATTGCATTTGGAGCCAAAAATTTTGAAAAGAAAATCTGCACAAAATATTTGTTGATGCATACAAGATGTACAGTTTGAGGTGGTGGCGATTCAGTTTCAAATATCTTTAAAAAGCCACTTTTTTCTCAGAATTATCAATCCGCCTGCCCTTGATCTTTTGGATGTTGGACTAAAATGGTTTTGTTCAGTATCTCTGAACGTCACCGAGAAGCATCCGAGTGTTTTGCTTCAAACTTTGACACATTGCCGTTCATCTGATATTAGGTGAAAGGCTTTCAGGACCATATAACGCGAACTCTGAACTGGAGCATTTGGCTCAATCGCTGATCTTGTCTGATGAAAAGTGGCTCTTATCAGGGCAGCGGTAATCTTTCTGCTCTCTGAGCGGGAAGACGGCTTGGCGTCTGGGGCCTTTTTCTCCCACCAGGCCCGACATGACTGATGAGTGAGGTATCTAAAAACCCGGGGAGCTCAAAGAAATAAGGAGGCCACGGAGGCCTTTTTGTCTCCGTTTGTTTCTAGTTGCGGCCCCAGCGCTCCCAGTTCCGCCCCGGGTCATGGACCACACACCGGATCCGTTCTCTGGGCCGGGCGGGCTGCAAAGCCTCGACTTCTCTGTCAACGCGTCGGCGGCCAACAGCAGCTCCGCGGGGCCCTTCAGCCTGTCGCCGGCTCTGGACAAAGTGGTCAACACGCTGCTGATCGTGGTCCTCTTCATCACAATGGTCTCACTGGGATGCACCATGGAGGTGTCGAAGATCAAGGTAGCAGCGCGCTGCCCCAACAAGTCAAGCAGATTAAGGGGAGACTCGGATTTGTTAATTTTTCTTTCCTGTTTTGCTTTTTTCATATTCTTTTCTTTCCAGGAACACATCACAAAACCTAAAGGGGTGGCCATCGCCGTTCTTTCCCAGTATGGCATTATGCCTCTCACCGCCTTTTGCTTGGCCAAGGTTGGTAAAGAAGCTTCTTTTTTTCCTTTTCTTTTCTTTAAAAAAAAAAAGGAAAAAAAAGGATTATAAATAAATAATAAATAAGTTAGTCTAAAGCCTCACTTGCCTCCAGAGATGTCTGCAGACTGCACAAAATTCAAATAAAGCAGAATGGAATGATTTTCGAAGAATTGAAAGGCTTTATTTAATATTTAATTTCTAATAAACTACAAAGAGGTAGCCCCAGATGATAATTGTTATTTCTTATTTTGAATGGTGGATTTTCAGGTGTGGTCCTTGTAGCTGTACTGTGGGAATGATTTTGGGACTGTTGTTCATCAAAACGCATTTTAAAATGTGACAATGTTTAACACTTTTCTTTTTTTTTTTTAAACATGGCAGACTTAACTGGTAATGACGAAAAACTTAAGTTACAAAATACACACACAAAGTGAGGCAAAGAAAAAGAGAAACATGGACAACCAACATCCTCAAGGAGCTTAGCACTTAGAGGACCAAATCTACTCTCAGCACAGTTTTTTGGTTAAAGGAGATTCAGTTTTCCAGGTGTTGGCATGACCGAGGCCGACCTGGCCCACATCTGGATTTAGCCCTTTACCTCTGCGTACCGTGTTGTCTCACGCTCTCTCTTACTGGTTTCAGGGGTTCCAGCTGCCTGAGATCTCGGCCGTGGTCATTCTGATTTGTGGCTGCTGTCCTGGAGGGGCGCTGTCCAACATCCTGGCTCTGGCCCTGCAGGGGGACATGAACCTCAGGTACGGACCCGCCGGCGCCTAACTCAGAACGGCTGAGACCGAAAGGCGTTTCTTTGGGGGGGGACATAAAATGACACCGTTAACGTACTCTAGCCACAGAGAGCCGCTTAATTAACCATCTGAATTAAAAACCTGTTTTTACTCGATTGGTCAACATCCCCAACGGATGCGAGACCAGGCCGTCCGCCTGGAGGTCACTGACCTCATCGTAAATGCAGGCATCTGTTGACATGTTCTAATGAGGCGGCGGTCCCAGAACGTCCTGTGACGGCAGTAATTAGGGGTGAACGACCGGCGGGTCATCAGCAGCCTGCGATTGTACCATGAGGAGCTGATACGAAAGCCTTTTGCTATCAATAGATGAAGAGGGAGGAGGTCTTTCACCCCGTTATGCCTGCTCTGTAAAGCGGCCGGTGTGTGCACGACGGCCACGCGCTGCCCAGGACATTCCAGCTCTATCTGCCGTCTGAGGAGCTTATCTGACCCCGGACATTAATGAAGGCCAATAAAGCGACGGCGGGCACAAAACAAGGAAAATTATCAGCCTGCTCAAAGCCTCCTGTGGGGACTCAGCTGGGGCTTTCTGTCAAAAGAGGTTTTTTTTTCCCTAATAAATGTCCGGGGCAGCTAAGAAACGCAGAGCGTGTGGCGGCCGGTCATCACAATAGGCATTGGTGGCTGGAACCCGTAATGAGAAGGCCCGACTGGCGGCCCCTGGAGGCTTCAGCGGTCATCACAGACGGACATTTTTCAAATCAGGGAGGAAAAATCCTGACCCTCACTCTTGTTCGCTATCCCCATTAGTTATGAGAAGGTGAACCTTCCTGCCCTCCAGGGCCTTCATCCCAGGGGGGTGGACGGTGGTCAGTGACCGCCTCACACCAGGTTCACACTGTTTTGGAAATATTTGAAACATCTGGATGAAGGATGACTGGGGGGAGGCTTGATTTTTGAGTGGGATTTGCTCCTAGATTTGAAGTCGTTGTGAAATTTCTCAATGCGGAACCCACAAAACGTAATTAAAGCCACTCATAAGGAACACATTTTAACGAAAAGTTGTTAAACCTCAACACCAAGTGCCAGAAGCTAAACTCCCAGAGATGACCTCATACTCATGCAGTGGGGGGGGCGTTCTCCTGCTCCTTCCCTCAGCATCGTGATGACGTCGTGCTCCACGCTGCTGGCCCTGGGCATGATGCCTCTCCTGCTCTACCTCTACTGCCAGGGCTTCTCGGGCCTGCAGAGCGCCGTGCCGTACGTGGACATCGTCCTGTCCCTGGTCATGATCCTGGTGCCCTGTGGCGCCGGCATCCTGCTCAACCACTACCGACCGCAGCACTCCAAGCTCATCACCAAGGTCGGTGCACGCTGGATTAAAGAAACAAAACAAAAAAAACACAGAATGGGATCAAAGTTTTAAAGCAAAATGTGGTTGCAAGAAAAAAAAGAGACTTAGATCAGCTGTGTGTGTGGCCCTCCTCAGGTAGGCCTCACCATAATGATGCTATCCGTTGTGGTGATCGGCGTGATAGCCTGCGTGGACGTTGGAGGCTCCATCCTGATGGTGTTGTCTCCTCCCCTGGTGGCCATCGGGGCCCTGATGCCGTTCATTGGCTACAGCTTCGGTTACATCATCTCCTCGCTCTTCGGGCTCAAACAGTCGTAAGTGGTGTCTCTGCCTCCCCGTGAGCGGCTCCCGCTGAACCGCCGGCTCAGGGGGCACAGCAGCTACCCACTCCATCGCTCTACCCCCCAACCCTCAGGGAGCGGAGGACCGTCGCCATGGAAACAGGCTGCCAGAACATCCAGCTCTGCTCCACCATACTGAAGATAGCCTTCCCCCCCGCGGTGATCGGGCCCATGTTCCTGTTCCCGCTGGTCTACGTGTCCTTCCAGCTGACGGAGGCGGCGGCGCTCATCCTGCTGTTCAGGGGCGTCCAAAAGCTCCGGAGAAAAGGCAAAGGTGAGCGGGTCTCAGGCCCAATTCCAGCCTCTAAAAGGCGGGTCTCAAACTCTGGCGATGGAGGTTTTGGGAAATAAAACGCCTTGGCCACTCGTTGAAGTTCAGCTCTGAAAGCTGCTCTATGAGGCAGAAATTCCTCAGCTCCTAACATGTTTTCCCCCCTGTTTCCTGGTGACAGAGGGGGTTGAAAAATGTTGCCTCACACATAGCTGCTAAGGTGGACCAGGCTTCTAAAAACCCATCTTGTGATTTTGTGACAAACACAAACTTACACCGAGTGCCTTTTTGGAGGCTGCCAGAGAGCAAACCGTACAGATGTGGATTTGTAATGCGCTTGCCTTCACCTGCAGAGCCGTACCAGCCAGTGACTGCAGAGGACAAGCTGAAGGGGCTCTCTGAAGGCACTGTGTGATGGCTGAACGTCAAACGTGGGCCTGGACTCCTCCCTGAAGCGACTCGCGGCAGACCGACCCGGGCAATGAAGACCAAAGAAACGGTTTAACCAAAATGCCTTTATAGGTTAAGTCTACAGTTTTCATACACCATACAAACATCTATCATTTTTCACTGAAAATAAAATCCTCATGTACAAAAATGTGTTCTTCCAAACCCCCGTCTGTTCTCATTTGAACCACAGTAACGTCACAGTACCAACACGTATTCTTGGAATTGCATTTTAACGCTTTTTGAACAGAGATGCAAACTGTACAGAGTGATACGGACAAGAAAAGAAAGACAACGCCATGTTTAAACAGTCCGCATTCTGATCCGCTGCAGGATGGAGAAAATTAATCAACTAGCTGATTTCATACAGGAGATTTCCCTCTTAGCGTTACAGTTCAACCATCCTGCTGCTGGGTGGGACGACGGGACTGTGCACGAGTCGCCTTCATACAGAAGCTGCCGGTGCGGCTGAGCTCAGTCTGACTGACCTCTAAGCACTAACCAGATGCCAAATTTGGAAAAACAGAAGCACATGCAAGCACTCAAGTCCAATACCTCACTCACACGCTCAAACACACACGCACGCACACACACACAAGCAAACATACATGTGTACAAGAAAAAAAACACAAAAAAAGGGCTTGGAGAACATGAGGGTCCAGGACAAAAAAAATGTCCCAGTGACAAATAAAAGTATCACAAAAAGCAATGGAAAGTGGTGGTTTTACACTGCTGGAAAATGCAGGATCCCCATCTGCAGCGGGCCTTTTGTGAGCATCAGCCCAGATGTGTCGACTTACCAGGACCACGCCTCACATGTGTCGCAGGTGTGTTTTATTTAAATGCCCCCGTTATGAAAATATCTTTCTAAAGGTCGCTGTTCGTTGGTGATGCGTCTGTGTGAGTAGGAAAAACTTTAAGAAAGTCACAAGAAAAAATTCCAGAGGAAAACCAAACTTTACTCAACAAAAAAAAAAAAGAAAAAAAGAAAAAAGCCAGCCTTCAGAGGTGGTCGCGGGGGCTCCAGCGGGCCAGCTCCTCCGAGCGGCTTCTGCCTACCTACCTAGGCCCTTAGCGCTGGCTGTCGGTGGAGGGAGACCTGGAGCGCGAGCCTGAGCGGGAGCGTGAACGGGAGCGGGAGCGAGAGCGGGACACGGAGCCTCTCTGCGCGGGGGGAGGGGAGGAGGGGGTCACCGACTTGCTCGTCTTGGAGCGTTTGTTGGGGTCTTTGGATTTTGGACTCACTGAGGAGGCGCCTCCGGCCGGCGAGCCGCTGCGGGAGCGGGAGCGGTGGTGGGCTTTGGCCGGGCTGCGGGAGCGTCTGGGGGAGCGCGACTGGGAGCGGCCCCGAGAGCGGGAGCGGGACCGAGAGCGGGACGAGCTCTCAGAGCGGGAACGACTTCTCGACCTATTGGGGAGAAAAAAGATTCATTATTTTTCCACTAAAAAATAAAAAACATACAAATGATTGCAGTAATCAATTATTCAAACGTTCTTATTCCAGAAAATTGCTAATACTGAGGAACAGAAGGGAAACGCACCTCTTTTTGGCTGCTTCAATGAGCTTGATTTTCCTGCCATTGATTTCCTTCCCAGACAGTTTGTCAAGAGCATTTTTCAGATCGCTGTAAGAGGCAAACTCAACTACCCTGCAAAAACACAACAGACCTGCATTAGTTTCACTGTTAGGGGGGGGGGCGCACGGCTCCCCCCCCCCCCCAGTAGCCGCTCTTACCCTTCATTGAGCTTGGGACGATGTGCATCTGCGAATGTCACCTCCCCAGCTTGTCTCATGAAATCTTTCAGGTCCTACATATGTAAACTTCAGTCAATTTTGGGACGCTCAGAATGGAGACACAGGCTGAGACATAAAGTGGACTGATTTACCCAAAAGAAGAGATGGTTAGATTCTCAGAACTACAGTCTACTGCAGATTAAGAGGATGAGTCCAAGAAACTCAAAGTCTGTTCAAACAGCTGCAGTTTAAACAAAAAATGGATCAAAAAAAAAAAAAAAAAAAAAAAAAAAAAAAAAAAAAAAAAAAAAAAAGGGTAACAAAGATTGTTTCTAAATTAATAAAAAATTCTAAAAAATTCAAAAACAGAAAAAGTAACCAAAAAAAGTCTTCTTTTTAAATGTTAAAAAAAAAGTATTGATAAAAATAAAAAAAATAAAAATAAAAAAAAACCCTTTTGAGCACTGTAACTAGCTAACAGGCTCGTTCTTGGAACAGCTCTGAGATCCTTGGACCCACCGCTCGTTACAGCTACTTAAAGGTGAACACCATCTGCAGAAGTGGACAGCAGTGGCACCACCTGGGCAGCTTCTGGCACTAAGAGCCCCATTTTCCCTGGCAGGGAGGGCACGGGGCCCGGTGCCGGGTCCGTCACTGCCGCGGCACCCCACCTCAGTAAAGAGAGTGAACAGGGTGGAAGAGAGGAAACTACTACCTGAGAGCGAAACCCTTTGGGGTGGGCCGCAGGCTCTCCGAGCCCACCATAACCAGGGTAACAGCAGATTATATCCATGGGCACCTGGGAGGATTTCACACTCTCTCGCGATGTGCGGGAACACCACAGGGGGAGGGGAGGGGGGATATCAATCGATCGAAGCCCCTCAAATTAACGAACCATCGATCAATACGCCACCACCATCGACTCTCGCTCTTTCCTCTGCTTTCTCTCTGCCAACTCTGTTTCCTCTCTCTCGCTCTCAACCACACATCGGGCGCTGCGAGCGAGCGAAGGGCCGCCACCGCCTCTAGTGTGGAGCGAGCGCTCACATGACCAGCAGGCATCAACTAGGAGTAGGACAGACTGGCTGACACCACAGGCTCAACCCAGACAGAAGGACCCAGAAGGGGTTAACTCCACCATAAGCGAGCTCTTCCATATGACACAACAGTCAGGCTGGCAAATAAAGGGGTGGAGAATTGGTTACAATTTGAAAAACAGGAACAAATTTAAAATCTTTTGTTTGCTGTATTTGCTTTTTTGACTAATAAAGATCATTGTATTCTTTTAGAAAGTAAAATCTGGGCTTAATTCATCATTACGGAAACATATTACTCAACCAAGTCTGACAATACTGATTTAATTTCAAATACAAACAGTCTATGCTTTGGTTTTTAGCAGCAGTTCTATTACTGTATGTGTGTATTGTTGGAAGCAAACATGTGTCATCTATAATCTGTAGCTGTTAAAGTCAGTACAAACCTGCCAGCTGACACGAGATGACAAGTTCTCCACTATCAGCCGGTTCTCTGTACGCATTGGAGGGGGGTTTCGACTGAAAGGGGAAAACATTCGTCTGAGCTTTTACAACCCAAAGAAAACGTGAAAGGGGGCTTGTGGTGCGATCCTCACCTCCGGCTGTTCTGGGAGCCTCTTCCATAGCGATCAGAGAAACGACCTCCAATGCCGCCGCCACCTCGGCCACGGCCGCCTCTCAGACGAACACGCGCGTGCTCAATAGTCACCCTGGGGTTTGAGGAAAGTTTTCTTTAGAAATGACACCGACAAGGGTCGATTGCAAGCCACAGGAAAGTTATTTTATCTATTCCTGCACCACTGCTAATGTGGCTAAAAAGCTACATCTCAACATTACAATCAAACATTTTTTATTTCTGTATCTGCCTCTAAACACTATAGACAGCCACAGAAAAATGGGATAAATGAGGCCTGGGCTTCCGTTTTGCTCAACAAAGCCAACAAACTCGGAACTTAATCCAGTTCTCTGCGCCATTTTCTGGCAATGTCAAGAGAAGAAGAAGCCTATTTCCTCCCAGCAATCCCTCCTTTCTGAAAACATCCAGTGTACGTAGCCAATAAAAGGAAATTCCCACCTTTCATTGCAAAGTTCTTTGCCATCCAGCTCATAAACGGCATCTTCAGCATCTCTGGGATCATCGAACTCCTTCAAAAAAAAACAAGCACACAGCACCCTTCAAGCACAGCGCCGTAAAGCAGGTCATGTTTGCAGTTACTGACATTTTAGCTACACTACGCGTTTATGGCTCAATTTGCCTTGGAGGTGCACATAGACTTTGCATGAAAAACAACAATGTCTCAAAATGGTGGCTGATGCATCTTCAGGCCTGTGGAGCAGGGCTATCTGAAAAGATTACATTTATTCTTTAAGAAAACCATTTAATATAGAAAAAAGGGATTTTCAAGATTATTGTATTAGACAAAGCCTAAAAGGACAAGATGTCCTTATTTTTTATAAAAACATAATTATCTCTTATTTTGTAGAATTCTTTATAAAAAAAACACATTATGGTCATATTCAACGTGATCCAACTAGTCTCAGTTCATTAATGTGCATTTCTGCTCTATATGCTATTTATAGCCACGCAGGGCCTGGATCCCTGCAGCCCTTTCGGGGGCAGTTTTTAGTTCAAACTTTCATCATCTTGGACGCTGAGATCGTGGCGGTTGTTTTGGTGCATGGGTGTGGCTAAAAGAAACAAGAATCAGAGGCATCATTGCCATTTTCTAAATGCCGCCGAAGCCTGAAATGGATGCACAAACGAAGCCTTGAGTGGTTAATCACGGGCCTTCAAATCCAAGATCAGGACTGTGCTACGGTCCCAGCAGACTCCAGCCCGGTTAGGTGATCCTGACCTACTTTCCCGATGCGGTGACTCACCACGAAGCCGAAGCCTCTCTTCAGGTCAATGTCTCTAATGCGGCCGTATCCTTTGAAAAACCTTTCCACGTCCTTCTCTCTGGCCGATGGACTCAACCGGCCGATGAAAATACGACACCCACTCATGGCGATAGCTGATCAACTACAAACAAAGCATCCACGTCGGTTAAAGCAGCCTAATTAAAAAAAATAAAAGTACCACAAGCTAATTTACAGTAATGGTATTGGGAAATGGATAACGTTACTTCTAGTGAGGTAAATATTTGCAGAGTTTTACCGGGATTCATTTTATTTGCTGTGCACATACCTTTTCAGCGTCGTAAAAGGAATTTTCTTCACCAACTGTCGACAGCAAGCTCAAACACCAGAATAAAACAAAATGGTGCCTCTGCTGATTCAGGGCGGGGTCTTATTGGCGACCCACGTGATCTACAAGGAAACCCGAGACTGCAGGACACGAATAGAGCCGAAGTGCCACGAGATGTTTTCCGAGTATGACGCCACATGTTGTTGGAGGTGCTGTAGTTTCTGATACTGACCGCTAGATGTCACTCCTACAATATAACAATGACAAGTGTTTAATCAAATTTTACAGACTTGCTATTGCTTCATAAGGCTCGTATGCAGTAAAGTATAAAGTATACATACATACAATCAGGCAAAAAGATAGAAAAATGTGTTTTTAGACAATGCTTTGATGGAAATATATCACAATTTAAGAAATGCGTTGGCTCTGCAAAAAGGTCTAAAAGGGTAAATTATCTCGAAACAGAAATCAGTCATAGAAACATAAAAAAATGAATATGTGCATAATAAACTGCTTACCACGCCCATGTACTTTTGCATTAGATAAGCAAACGTTTGATCTGCATTTTGAGTTCACCACAGGAAGTGGATGTTGTATCAAACCAAAGAGGCAAAACAGAGTGAAAGGTACTTGAATGTGAGTCGCACATGCTTTAGAGGCAGCCTAATGAATATTACACTGATGACTTGATACAAAGTTCCAGGAATTGTGTTTGTGCATTTGTTCACACTGCACTGAGGAAGGATGTGAAATGTGAAAAACAAGAAATAGGTCATCCAAGATCTTACCGAAAGGAACATAATTCATAATCCACTCACGACACTATCAAACCTGTAGACATTGCACTTCCTAAAAACATCTCGATAGGAAAACGTCTTCAGCTGAAACTTTATTTTTCCGATCACCACTGTGAGTCAGATTTGAGAAATGACAATACATCTTCCACATTTAAAAGAAAGCTTTAATTAGAAAGTTATATACACACTGTAAAATTAAATTAAACTTTATACAAATATTAAATTACTATCTTCACACCCACTGCCATGTACAGAGGAAAATACCAAAGCTTAAAGCGTTGAAATTAAGAATCAAAATGTGGACTTCACTTTTTAACCTGTTATTTTCAGGGATTCCACACCGTACAACGGTGCTTCCTAAAGTTTTTTTTTATCTCAATTCGGTTTTAATGTAATGCCTTGCAGCAAAAGAGAGGCTGGGGTAAACTGAAATGTTTGTATTTATAAGTTCACTAACATCATCATTATCATCGTCACAGTAGCCGGAGAAGCTCGGGGAAAACAAAAGAATGGACATTCGTTTAGTCGTGCCCACAACAAAAGTAAACTCATTGATAAATACAAAGACAGTTTTATGCATAGAATAGAAAAGAATAGAGTAAGGCCATCAGGAAAACAACACGTTGCACTGTAAAGCAACCAATTTGGAGGCTTATGATTACACATTAAAAAAAGTAAGTCTAAGGCAACATTTTGTTTGCATTAATAATGTAGCCAATGACAAATCACAAATGCCAAATAAAACTGAGGACATAGAAATTAATCACACATTGTTGGACATGTTGTGTGTGTGTGTTTTTTTTTTAATCCAGTTCATCTTGAAAAGTAGTCCTCGGGATGTGTCCAAGTCATGCTGTTTCCACGGTGACCAGCTCAACTACCAAACTTTTCAAGAAGCAAGGAAGGAACAACGATGACTTCCAACAGAACCACACCATTCTCTCTTAAATCTGCACTTGGCATTAGGGGGGAGGCAGGGTATCAGTGAAGGGGGTGGGGTGCTATACAACAAAGCTTTTCTTATTTCACTGCAACCAGTTGCAGTCTGTGTCCACGGCGCGCAACAGTGGACAGTCTTCAGTGTGAAAACGGGCGTGAGCCAGTTCCTTTAAGAATTGTGTTTTACAGCCATTCGGCAGGAAGTAAGTAGTCTAGCGTGAGAGTGGACGAATAATACACATATTGTGTAGCCAAGCCGGTGCCTGAAGTGACGCTGATTTGTTCATGTGACTCGTCTATGGTGGGTGAGATACTTTCCCATGAAGACGGATATTGTGAATGCAGCCTCTGATCAGGAGACAAACTAACCAGGACATGGCTGTATGGAGGCCTATCGTGCGAGCACATGTCCCCTCCTGCCTGGCTTGAGTATAAAAATGAACACACTCACCCACAAACATGCACCCAGATTCAGAAACTCTAAGCAAGCAGAGCCACACACAAACAATAAATACGATGGGAGAAAAATGAATCAGGATTTAACATCAGGGTTTAGTTGTGCCCAATCGCCATTATCAGAAGATTTGTGCAGCTCACGGGTAGCGTTACTCGATTTCTTTCTGTCTGTAGCAGTCCCGATGCCAAAACAACAACTAATCAAACTCATGTGCCAGAAGGAGTGCCTTCTGTGGGAGACTGTTTGCAGGTGGCAACAGAAAAGAAAGAAGCCGGTCTGTGACATGGTGGCGCTGAAACTCCTCACCCAGCCCGTAGCTGTTGTGAAGAGGCTGTCACTCTTGCTAATCCATTTGCTAGACGCCGACAGAATACACAGGGCAAGCGACAGAGGAGGCTTCATGCTTCGCTCGCAGTGGGCCAATGTGCTGTGACAGCATAACCAAAAAAACAACATGCAGCATTCGCAAAGAGGGCCGCGAAAATCCAGGCGTGATCGCAACTTTTCAAGTGCAACAGGAAGACAATTCTGGGTTCCGAGCGCCACAGAGTGTCAGGAACCACAACGCACCGGGGTTTGTTTTTTTTTGTGCCCACAGGAATCCTGTATAGAATCAAAGTGTGTTTAGTCTCCACAGAGGAAGCCTAATGCTTACGACTATTCGGGGTTAAAGGCATGGTAATGGTAATAGTAACTTGATTTACTTGTATTCACAGGATCTACAGGATTTACGTTGAGCTGGCACCTTTGTTTGTCTCACTCGTCTTCGGTTTGATCCGGCCGCTGCGTCCTGTGGTGCTTCATCATTTCTTATGTTGCAGTATTGGTATCGGTTGTTGGCTTTTCTCTGCACGGGCAATGGCAGACATTTTGCAATGGGGAATGAGTGTTGTTCTAATCTTTTCTCTGCCGGCTGCTCGGGGGAGTCAGGGCAAGCGGGTTTAACAGCCACAGTCAGTTTCGGCCAGCGGGAGAAATCAGGAAAGAGGTGCTGTTGATCCTGATAGCAGGCCAGCAGGCTTCATGCTTCCTTCAGCAAGGGAATATCTGCAAAGGAACAGAAGAGTAACGTGAGAAGAGTGGAGTGGCGGTAGGGTCAGTTTTGGTGCTGTTCACATCATCATATACATTCGTTTTACATTACATTTATGGTTTAGTGTATTTCTAATCTTGTACATGCTATATATGTGTTAGTGGAAATCTACCACTTAAAAAAGGTTTTTAGAAATGCTTCTTATTGGTTAGTTTATCACTGTCCCCTTGTGTCTTCGTGTTAGACATTGTTGTAGCAATGTCCTTCAGCTCTTCAGCAAATCTGTTAAGCAGCAGAAGTAACTGCCATTTACCATCAGAAAACTCGTCTACAGAGGTGACGGAAAGCAGACTGTGCTGGTCGCTGCTCTCAGAGTCTCTACGAAGAGGGAGGGGGCCTGCACATGCACCCCCAGGGTGCTCTCGAGCCCATGATGACGAAGAAGAACAGGAGGAGGAGGAGGGCGCCTGATGAACCAGCACCGTTTCTGCATGGCGGCGGGAAGAGAAGGATGACGAAGAGGACGAGGTGGATGGGAGACAGAAGTCCAAGTCTCTGTGGTGGCGGGTTCTGCCCGAGTCCGGGCCTCCCATGGCTCCCTGGGGAAGCCCCTCAGAGAGTACAATTGGGACTCGAGACTCCGGAGGACCTGCAGGTGGTGGAGGAGAGGGGGGAGGACCAGAGGCACTGCAGATCCCACTGCTTCCATACACAGCCTCTTCATAGGAGGGCAGTGTCACCTGGACGCCCTCCACCATGATGGAGCAGGGCTGGCCTGAGACTCCCTGCTCCCTCCTGATGAATGGAGAGACAAAGGCAACATGAGAAAAAGCTCATCTGATCTAACCTGAAAACAGACTTCTGGTTTCAGAAGGAAGAACTTGTGCGTTGCGCGGTGCAGCAAACCTCTGAATGTCAGAGAGCTGACTGTACAATCCCTTCATAGCCACCCGGCACACAGCCCTCTGCCCCATTACACAATCAGCAAGAGTACCAATGATCATTAGGCCAAGACATCCTGCCTCGTCACAGACAGCAGCAGAAGCCAACATTGAAGGCTCCGAGATTCACTTTCGTTTCTCAGGTAATCAAAAAATAACTACTTGAGGGACAAGGTACAAGTGAACAGCAAAGGCAACCAAAACAGGCGTGTCCACAGAGAGCAGCTTTCCAGCTTAGCCAGAAAGCTTTTTGCAAATGACTCTGCTATTGTCTAAGGAAGGGAGGCACCCCCCCAAAGCTTAAATTATTTAGCATGTGTATCTTACCTGTTGAGGTGGAAGGACTTGAGTTTTGGCTGTACAAGAACAAACAGCACTACTAAAAGCAGGATGAGAACCACAGGAACAGCAGTGTACATCATGATGTATAGAGCTGGAATAAGCACTGGAGAGCTTGGCTCCTTGTCTAAACATGACAAAAAGACAAAGAGGAAGTCAAAATATGATCAGTGGGTTCCATGTCACGTAGATGTGAAAGCAGACATAACAGACCTTGTGTCAGTCTGCAGCTGATCTGCAAGGGACGGTCCCATTCTCCGTTCTTGCAGGTGAGGAAATTGTAATCTCCCTTCAGAGCGTAACCTTCATCACAAAAGTACTCGATGACTGTTTTATGGATTAGACGGTGGCAGGGAGACGGGTGACAGCGGTAGCCTCCATTCTCTGGTTCGGTGGGTGGAGGACAAACTGGAAGGAGACAAAGGAAATAAGAAACTTCATCATTGTTGCCGGACACAGAGCATGTCTCCCATCATTACTAGCTGTGGTGAGATTTCAGTGCTTATATGACATGAATTTACCCAGCATGCCCTGCTACTTCTCATGGAAAAACGTCTGTTGCCATTATTACAATGAGTGGAGCAGTAGTTATGTGAGACTTAACAGTTAGTGATCCAGTGTTTTATGCCCTAATAAGGTCAACATGCCAACAAAATCCGTCCAAAGTACCCCAAATGACCACATATTGTTAAAAAATTCTTTAAGTCGTATTAGATAAGATCTTCCTGTAGCAATTAATAACGATGCCCACCATTGATTTTCATGCAGCTTGGAGGCGGATGGGACCAGCCTCCAGAACTGGTACAAAAGATAGTGGTGGGTCCAGTGGCTGTGTATCCAGGATCACAGCCATATATTAGCAGGGAGCCGGGGGGAAATGAGCCCCGGTTGGATTCAGTCTGGTTCAGCAGGAATCCGTGCTGCACGCTGGGTGGACGTACACAACCTTCAGACACAGAAACAAGTGATGACAATTATTATTGGCTGGTTGCTTAAAGGTCTTAATGATGCTGGGTCATTTCTGAATGGGGGAAAAACAGGATCAGAGGCCTTTCACAGTCCCTTATGCAACCGGCTCCCGGCAGCAGGCCAGCCGCCAATATCTGATCCTGGTCCATATTTTAATCATCTAAGATAACCATGTTACCAGTGACTATGTACGTTAGCATATCAGAGTGCAGTCTGCCGGCAGACAGAGTGTGTATCACTCACACATACTCAGGTCAGTATGGATTTGATGGGACCACGTTCTGGGGACACAAACACTGTTTGGACAATATTCTTTTTACAAGTATTTAAAACTATTTTAAATGGTGCTTTATGTCTAATTTCCTCAACAAAACCAAACAACTGAATAATACTTTTATCTATCACATTAATGTGTTGCTTCCTGCGTATTTTGCCATATTATTCCGCTCACATAAACGTTTTTCCGGGTTCCTCAGCAGGCAGCAGTCTGCCGCTGGGTCAAACAACGATTCAAAGGCAAACTGTCAAATTGACAAGTTGAGCTGATAATTAAAGCTCAGTGGTATTGTTACTTGAAACCGGGCTACCTTTCACACCAGCTAGAGGGAAACGCTGTATCAACATGACAAGCTAGGTACAGGCAGTCATCCTTCTGGAGCACAGAAAACACTTTGGGGAAATTCATTGGATTAGAATGACAGAGGGAGCTTCATATAGATCTAATTTCTCTCGATTATCTCCTGCCCATTAAACCGTCTCCCTCCCACGCTGGCATTAGGTCCATCTCTCTGCCGGTGAGACAAGATAGTTCGCAAGGCTCATTTGCTTGGTGCTAATGACGGACTTGAAGCTCTAAACCAGCCAGTAAACACGGGATGAGGCAGAAGACCTAAACTTAATTGTGCTTTGATCCACCTTCCTATGCTACATCTATGACAGTGCATGGTCCCTTCTACTAGTGGTAATCTGCGGGAGAGTAAATTATCTTATTTGTATGGCACTCCAACAGTTGCAAACAATTCCCCCCCCAGACAGACATTTGGAGCTGCAATCTGGAGACCGCAGGGCACCAAATCCAGGATATCTGAGACCACACTGCTGCACCTGTGTACACTGAGACGTGACAGCAGGAGAGCACAACGGCTTTCATTAGTGAAGAAGACCAAGTTCAGTGGGATCAGATACAAATGACTTTTATAAACTCAATTCTGTCTTATCTATCTGATGCTAATGCATATCAATAGGCAATATCAATGGATTACCTAATGAATAGGTAATGTAGCAGTAACCAATGATAACATAACAGTTTGACTGCTGCAAAGTAGCCTTTTTACACTACTGGGGTGTTATAGACTTCCAAATCCAATTGAGACCTGAAACAGGTCTAAAGAAATTAATTGGACATTCAGTTTATCTTTCTAACAACTAATCCATGGTCGGGTGGCTGTCAATAAGTCATTCTTAAAGGTAGGTAAACATGGCGAAAAGGCTGCCAAACCAGGAAAACTATTCGTAAAGACTACTTGAGAACAAAAGGTTGGACACAATACTGACTCTCAGGCTTGTTAGGTCCTTATAATCTCAGATTTTGCCATTTATACTGAATTTTAAGTAACTAGAGCAAAAAAACTCTTTATATATGCTTTACTGCAACGAGTGAAATGAAAACATGCTCAAAACTGTTTTACACCAATCAATACCAAAGATCCCATGTCTTATTCACTCTGTAGAGTGAGTATTTATAAAATCATAATAGTCTGTTGCAGTGCTTTATCGCTTGCCTGGCAAAAAACAAACAGAGCAACAATGCAAACAGCCACTTTGTCCGTCTTGCCTCTGTGTGTGTGTTTAGAGATTGAAAAGAGACTATTTCCACAGCAGTGCCTCTAACATCCTCTAATCTCTGGGGAGAAACGTTGCTCTAAGCTGGCAGCAAAAGATTAAACGCAAACACTCAAATGTGCAAGCACCTACTCTCTCACACACAGAAACACACACAGAAACAAAGTCAACACCCATAAACATAGACGGGCCCAGGGCTAGCACATGCGACACCAATGAGTGCATAACCGAATCATGCAGGGGAAGTTCGGGTGTGTGCTCATGAAGCTGTAAAGAGAAAAAAACCCACATGCAGTTACTAAAATTAATATAGGTGTATTTGTAAACTGCACATGCCTTACTGCTTAACACTGAGGCTGGATTATGTAGATCACAAGATATTTGCTATGCAGATGTTAAACAATAACAACTAAACATTACCATCACCATTTTCTCATCTCCTGATAAATATAATAATCATGTGGCTTATCGAATGTCACAAAGGCAATACATAGGATTTTCCAATATGTATAATTGCGTAATAAAGATCTGAGTCCTATGAATCCTCATTGTTATACTTAATTACGTAGAATGTTAGGAAAAAGCTATATTAGATCATTAAAAATAGGTTTAAGTGTAACTTAACACAGTGAAACAATAAATAGGTTTGTGTCTAAAGTGATTTTGACACCACCTGTGTCACACCAACACACATCACAAGATGTCATTTGACACCATGACTTGAGCAGTTGTTCACTGAAAGGCTTCGAGACAACTTAAGGGTCTCAGAGGAGAGGATGGTGGTAATGGAGGTGATAAAGGTAATGAATTGATGACCCCTGGCCTGCAGGCAGCAGGGGACAAAGAGGCCGTAGGGGGTAGTTTAGGACAGAAGCCTTTAGCCATTCTTTAGGCCTTTTGTGGTGAGCTGCATGATAGTCAATAGAGCTGTAGGAGACGGATGAGAGGTAATGACACTCATCTTTTTTCTTTTAAAAAGTTCCCTCATCTGTGGGGTGATATAAAAAGAAAGGCTTGGGAATATTAAGGCATGTTTTTCAATTAACTGAAAAGCTGAAAAGCTCTGACGCTACAGAATGCATACCCCATGCATTTTACATTATTATAATGCTGTAATGCACTTTGAATTGTGTATGAATTGTGCTCTACAAATTAACTTGACATAGGCTTCCTCTAAAATAACCACTGTAATGTCTAAAGCAGTTCGATAAAATGACTTTCCGTTAAAGAGGTTATATTAAAATAGCGGTTTCAGTGACAAAAATAACCATCAGCTGTAACTCCAAACCTTACAACATGGCTAATTGTAAAATAGAAACTAGCATCAAAGACTCCAAATATAGATCATAAAGACAGAGAACACTAAGACGTTCTATTCTCCGTACATCTATTGGGATTAAAACACAAGTCTGTCTCCTCCTGAAAAAATTGAAAATGAAAAGATCAGACATGTGGTTGAAAATCTGACGCATTGAAGGAATTTGGCATGAATCCAGTCTCCCACAGGAACAGAGACAAATATAATTTGCGACTTATTTTAGTCGGATGAGCCTGGCTAAACTAAGTCACCAACCGAATTTAACCCAGCAAATGAGGAGCTGCTTAAGTTAGAACTTAAATATACTGACAGTCTCAGTTTTTCATCAATAAATGCTTTTTTTTCCATTTTGGCGCAGCAATGTTCCAATATGACAATCCCAGAAACGGTTGGGCTGAAATTTGGAAAGAGTAGTTCGGGGATTATGTGGGTTGCCACTACAGAGAATCTTTCAGACGTGACGGAGAAGGCTGTACAGTGAAACTTTACAAGATGGTGGTCCAAGAAAACAGTTTTGATTTCTATGTTGTTTATTTGCTTTGGTTTATTTGCTTTGGCCAGGCAGTTTGCACTGTTAGGAAAATGTACTCTTCAATTAAGAAGGAAGGGGGGGGGATGGAGGGCAGTATAAAGCACAAAATCACAAAGTCCAGGGGACATGTTGTGGCAAGTTACTTTAACCACGAGTGCTGTACTTAAAGAAAAATTTGGTATTGCAATAATGATACCATGAGGCAATAGGCGATTACTCGAACCCGCACAGTGGGGCAGGCAAACAGAGAGACACTGTTAAAGGAGAAAACAAATACTGCCCCAGCGTCCACCGATGGTGCAACAGTCAGTAATTAACTTGAGGTTCTACACTTGTCCATATCTCAGCCGAGAATGAATGTTGGCTTTAAAAACACACATGAAAATTGAAATTAGGAGAGCTCTTTCTGCAATGTCTGATTGGATTTTGGAACAACTTGTTTTGTACTTATGAGGAAGGGAATGAGTCACAGTCCAACACAAGCTGTTCTCCCACTGGTATGACGCCACGAGTTAGCTGGACAGAACAGGTTGTACAGAAATATCGAAAGATTAGAATGACTAAAACAGACCCATCCACAAGGCACTTAACAAAGCTAACATGTTCGATATATTTTTAAAAGCCCCGTTCATTTCTGATTAAAGATACAGTCTACCAGTACTCTGAGGACTCCAATACCCACTGAGCTCTGGCATTTGCAGAGCGGAGTTAAATAAAAATGGTCATATCAAAAGGTTAAACTATTAGAGATCCACTGTGTGCACAACTGTAAGATGATCAAAGAGCTTAGTAAGTAGAAGATTTGAAAATCACTTAATGTTGACCGAAGAATGGGCAAGGACAGAGCGCCCATGAGGCTGATCGTTAATCCCAACAACCAATGCCTTCAGGCTGTGCCTGAGGAGACTCGGACCACAGGGGGTGTTCAAATCCCCTGATTTGCCTTTAGGTGCCGAACTGCCTGTGAATATCTCCCCCCTTCCATCTGTTACCGTTGGCACTCCCCTGCTAGGAACTAGGGGGGGTGTTGGATTGGGAAAAATCTGGATGGGGGGGAAAGACAGGCGTTTTAACCCGAGCAAATTAAATTTCTAATTATCCTCCATTACAAGCTGGAAACACTCTAAAGCGAATCTGAAACTGATTATTTCAAGGGCAAGCTGTTTAGTCGCTTTATACAACAATAGGCCATAAAACAGGGTGCGTTTTCCACTGTTTGTTTAAGTGTGTTGTGAGCTGGAGAATTTCTGCGCGTTCTACCGAGGGGGCGCGTGGGGGGCTGTACAGGATTAAGCACAAAACCATGTGGATGATAAAGGATGATAATGCTCTCTTTGGCCTGATAAATATGTTTTGCGATTTTGTGGGCCCCTCTCCAAGTCCTACGTTGCTGTTGTTTTTGAAAATGTTGTTGTCAATTTTACGACAAGGGTGTTTTTCTTTTTTGCCACGTTTCCCTGTCTCTCCTGTTAATCCATGGGATTACAATCCCCCTTAGTCCACAATGTACTGTTGTGTTAAAAAAGAAACAAGAAGCACTCTTACATTTTCTAAATTAATTAAAACTAGCAAAGGTGCTACTGTATTCATATATATAAGGACAGCAGCCAAATAGACCACCTCAATTGTATACACAT
Source organism: Menidia beryllina (assembly GCA_013363375.1). Taxonomy (NCBI): domain Eukaryota; kingdom Metazoa; phylum Chordata; class Actinopteri; order Atheriniformes; family Atherinopsidae; genus Menidia; species Menidia beryllina. Next base: position 10,994,566 of record JABUIW010000152.1, on the reverse strand, counting down.
TGTAAAAATATATTATTTTTAAACCTTTCCTGACATTTTGTGAGACAAACTATAAGCAACTATTTAGCACGTAATACAACAGTTAATAAATATATATATATGAGCGCTGTAAGCCTAAAGGAGACTTTGAAAACTCAACATGTTCTGCTGAAAGGGAACAGAAAGGGTGCTCTTATGTTTGATGTAAACGTCTTCTGTACCAGCTAGATAAGACATTTATTGGGAGTAACTGATACTAGGAGTGTGGACACAACGTCCTACTCTACTTCTTTCTTTTGAGCAGAGCAGCAAGCAAAGGGGGGGCACGGGGTGAGAAAGGTGTGATGGGGGTGGACACAAGCAGAGTTGTATTACAGTCATCCGAAAGAAAAGCTGAACAAAGCTGAAGCATCATTAAAAAAGTGCTGTTCTGTTGCTTGAGCTTCTGGGGTGAGGCAGAGGGAGGACAAAGGAGGGGGGGGGGGGGGTACAGTGTGCAGGAGTTGCTGCCATAGTTATACAAAAGCCTCTGTTATAATAGATGCAGGTGGACAGTTTTTGGCACAATGCGAGTGTGGGCTGCAGAGGACCAAATGTTCTGTAAAAAGTATACAAGTGCTGAATGCTGGTTTCAAATGAGTGTGTGTGTGTGTGTGTGTGTGTGTGTGTGTGTGTGTGTGTGTGTG
>JABUIW010000152.1:10918400-10984482 GCA_013363375.1 Menidia beryllina | reverse complement strand
GTGTTTTTATTAATGTCGTTGTGTTTTCATTAATGTTGTTGTGCATTCGTTAATGTCGTAGTGTTTTGCACCTCAGGGCCACCGTAGGTGAGGGTGTAGGAGCTGGAGACAGCAAACTCCTCCTTCCCAAAACATGTATCAACTGACCAACAGGCCTCAATGAAGCTTTGGAAGGCTAAACCTCCTCATTGTTGCAAGCAAAATAAAAAGAATAATTTAAAATAAAAGCCCACACCCTTTAGAGTTGATGTTAAAAACAGTCCGGTATTAAAAAGTACAAACCTTACTGCAATCCTGCTGCCTGACCATCACAGCTGTTTAAGACATTACAAACCACAATGACGTGGCTGATCACTTGAACAGTTTCTGTCGTTTCTCCCAACCACCTTTAACCTGCTTTATATTTTCCATTTCAAGCTGCAGATTTCTGTGCTTCTACATTAGAGTGCCCTGGACAGGGCAACCTTTTAAAAGGATCAAAAGCATTGACACAGGCAAAATTTCCCAACACACACAAGCAGCAGCCGCCCATTGCACAGCACCTTTCTGATGGAGAGGCATACCTGCATGCAGAGCAAACCAGTGGGGAAGAGTGACGCAAGTCAGCTTTGGCAGGACAGTCTCGGAACTGCATCCAGCCAAAGGGAAGTCAAAAACACATGCAGTGGGCCCGTGCCAGTCATTTGATCCATAGACGCTTTCTCATTTGTACATGGTTGGATCAGAGTACAGCATCTGATTGGGTCTGTGTTTTAAGAGGCCCTACGTTATCTTGGGCGGTCTTTTTGACAAATATCTTATCAACAACAAAGATATGTGAAAGCCAAAGCCAGGACACTGAAAAGTGCTCTCGACTGATTGTAAATGACCACTCTGGATAGCACAGAATGCAGGACTGCCCTCTTGGAAGAGCTGAGGACAGAGTATTGGACAGCCAGTTTGTCTGCAAAGTGGAAACTTAAGCAGAATTAGTTTAATTGCTTTCTTGCTAGAGTCTGAGAATCGAGAAAATCATTACCCAGTCTGTGCAAAAGTGTTTTAAAAATGTAGCATCAAGTTGGCTACCAGACACCCCAAAGCTTGAAATGATTTTTCCCCAAGATCTTAAAATGTACCAACATTAAATTCTTGCTTAGTTCGATATAGAGAGTAAAAATTTGGTTCAAAGCTTAGCTGTAAACATATCCTGCAAATGTGCTGAGTTTCCTGTCAAGCAATCACAATGATGTTAAGACATTACAAATATCCGTGGGACTACTTAAAAATATATAGTTTACTAGGAGAGACTTTTTGTATACACCTTTTGTATACACAACACAACCTCCTTCCAGCAGCTTTTGCAGCCCAAATCACAACTGTGTATCCTCAGAGACAAACAGCAAACATTTAAACATATGTGCATCTCAGTTTGATAGCAGTTATTCTAAATAGTAGGCATCACAGTCAGTATTACAGTATAATAATTGAATATTATATCCGACCTTAACTAAACTGGCGTTTCTATAGCTTGCACAGTGGCTGTTTTACTTTGCAATAAAAACAAACTTTGACTTGACTTTCCACCTTCAGTTATGACAGCAGAGACATCAAATGTAACAACAGAGAAATAACTATAGCATAAAGCAGATTCTTTTGACTAAAATAACTGGAAAACTATACATAAAGACTTCAAACAAGCCATTCTAAACATACCCGAGGTAAAAAAAAAAAAAGGACTTCCTTGTTTCATATCATACAGTACAGCTCTGTGTAGCTCGTACCTTATTTGAATAAATATGAAAAAAGTTTGATGAGGCTCATGATGAATACCATCAGTCACTTCCCTGTATTCCTAAACAAATACAGAAACACTGGCACGAACTTGCATTACTTGCCAAGCAACCATCGAACGAAACTGGTGTTGCCAGTTTCGGCTTATCCCCATGTTTAAGAGGCAGGACACAGTACACATTATGAAAATTATAAACATTCAGAAATTAGTGCAGCATACAAATAAATGCCGTTCATGACGTTTTAATTGTTGTTTCAATATGTTAAAAACAGCTTTGATAATGATTACAACTCTTGGTCCAATATGAATTTCAGAAATATAAGTTTAATAAGTTGAAATACTGTGTGTCTTTGGTCTTCCATTTGAGGAAAAAGTATGCAGCTCCCCACTTCTGACATCAGTGAGACAAGCAGCCAGCCAGCAGGCTGCTACTGCAGTTTTTCAGCTGCCTGAGGCTCCTGGAATGCAAAAGGAGCAAAGCAGAGCAGCCGAGCAGGCATGTGTCCGGGAACAGAGAGCACTTGGTGTGCCAAAGAAACAGTCGAGAGGAGATTTCCACCCAATAGGCCCCAGTGCTATTGCTGGTGGTAGAGCCTGCGAAGGGAGCCCAGTAGAGGGAACTCGGCATGACAGCAGAGAAAGGACCCTTTGTTATCTAGTATAGTGTACTGTAAAGCCCTACAGCTCCTCAGCATCCCTCTGTGCTGCTGCAAGCAGACAGACAAAAAAAGAAAGATGGAGGACAGAAGAGAAAAGAAAATAAGATAAGTGAGATTAATCTGTTGAATAAATTGAAAGAGAAAGAAGCATGTCTTCTACCAGAAACCAAAAAAAGGTTTGACTAAATATTTTAGACACAGACCACTAGACAATTTGTGTCAAAAAGAACACAGGATACTTCTCTGGCTTTGTTATCCAGTGTAAACAGCTCACATCTGGACTTCCCAGCCCTTTGCAACTTCAGATATGACATCTTCCCCTGCCCTGCTAACAGGAAACGACTCAAACTTTTACTGGAACAAAAGCCGAGAGGCGGGGAATAACCCATTTGTGGATGTCTCAGGAAATAAACCTTCATAGCCTGATAACAAACCTCTGCGACTGTATCAAGCATGATCTCCGGGGTCCCTGGCGATCCTAAACCGGAGTCACACGCTTCGACACGTGCAACTGTACAGTGAGCTATTTAAACAAAGACTGCGGAGGGCTGCCAACACACACACACACACACACATTCTCACACACAAAGACACAGATAACAAAGCCAAATAAAGTAATATAACTACGCCCAAAAGTAGCTATATAATCTCTAAACCGATTCACCACACAAAAATTCGGCACATCTCGTACTTCCTTGTGCCTTTTATTGCTCATGTGACCAAGTATAACAATACAGTAACGCCACAGCTGTTACAGATGAGTCTAATTGGACACTGAAAACATATTTTGTCGTACCGGTACACACACTATTTGGTCAAAACGAGATACTCACACCAATTTTAACTTATCCAAACGACTGCTTAAAAAATCTACACATTACAGTATTGATCTGAACGTAGCTAGCTTAGTTTCTAAAAACATCTATAGTTGAGAAACAAACTAAAGAAAAGACCACGTATATTAGAAAGATTTTACCATATTAAAGTAAAACGTAGTTGTCATGTTTGTGATGTAATCAACAAATACAGACGACCGAAGAAAGGAAAAGACAGTGAGAGTTCTCGTAGTGGCCTGCCTATGTATGCTTAGCTTGCGGAAAAACCGACAAGACTTACCAACGTAAAGGTTAACAGCAGCGAGCCCTCCTCTGCCCGCTTCACATTCGAGGCATTAACGATTGTGAGAGTGGCGACACCCAAAGTAAACGCGGAAACTGAAAAAATGTTATAATTTTCGTCGAGTAGCACCGTCTGTACTGTCCGTTTCCCCTCGCACTCGACACGCCAGCTCTTTATTTTAGGTGAGCGGAAACGCTCGCAGTGAGAACTCTATGGGGCTGCCTCGCTCTCGCGCGGTCTCCATGGCTACCTCTGAAAAAGGCGGAGCTAAATATTGACAACCAAAAACAAGGTTCAAAATAAAGGATTTTCCTTGGAGACAAAAGACTTAACTTACAACATACAAAGGGGGGAATCAAATCAGAGAAAAGCATCAACAGCAAATATCGTACTTGCAAATATTATGTCATGTTTGGCATTAAAGATTATTACTAGATGTAATAATCTGAGATGTCCACCAATATGATGATCATAATACAATATGTATTAAAAACATATATAAACAGCATCAACTTTGTCCCACCACTTTTGAAATTTTTTATTAAAAAAACAGCTACTCATTTTTTTATTTTACAAGCTATTGTGTAGCTCTGAACTTTTTAACACTAATATATTAGTGTTGGTTTGTTGATACACTTAGTAATTTTGCTGCGTTCTATAGCATACAGTCAATACAATACCCATACTTACCATAATATACCCAGCATGGGTTACATGTTCAAACCTTTGAGTGATTCACTATAGTTAAAATATATTGAATCAAGTCCATTGCATTTAATTATCAGTCAATAAGTAAACGAGTAAATCATTTGGTTTATTTTAGAGGGATGATATGTTATATGATATTAGGTTTTAACACAAAAATGAATAGATATACTGTATATATATCAATAAACTTTTTCTTTGAAAAAATGTGAATGGTTGAATTGTTCACCTCTTATCTCAGTATCTCAAGAGAATTTTCAGAAATAATTTGTATTTGACCTAATCACCCAATGCTTCCTCTTCATATCTCTACTGCTTACTATCAATGTTGTCTGTTTACAGTTTAATCTTTTGCATACAATTGTTTTTTTTCTTCTTCCCACAGTTCTTTATTATAGGAGAGATTTAAATCCCAGCAACAGACAGCCAATCTGTAATAGGATTAAACTCCAGCTTAACACCCTGACATGTAATGTCCAGTAGAGAACAAGTCTCCCAGGCATAAATAGGATGCAGCAGATCTGTTTCTTCTAAATTTTCTCATTCAAATGAACACGTATCCAACATATTGGTCCTACAGCTACTGTACTCTGTAGGAAAAACAATGCTGAGTATTTTAGTTTTTTAGCCATGCTCTCATTTCCCTTGCTGCATTAACATCAATAAGACTCGAGGGAATATTCCCAATGCTATAAGTATTAGTCTTTTTTCAGGAAGCTTGACAATAACTTCTCCCTGTGCGTCAATGCTGACATCTAGTGGGTATATTTTCTTGTTGTTAACATAAAAGTGCTTCTGATAAAGATAAGGTTAACATTACTGTTATATCTCATATAATATCAAGATATTTTTTGGGAGAAATGGCTACTTTGAACTTTACAGCTGATAAAAGTTGAGACCATAGACATATTTGTATGTATATATGTCTTTGGTTGAGACCCGTTCAGAACTATCGTGGACAGTTACATTACTCGGAAGGAGGGGAGAGTGTATCAGTACAAGTTAAACTTTTTGAACATTTCGTTTACTTTATTAGAAGTTATTTGATATTTTCTACACTAATATAGAGGTAAGGTACAAGTACAACACAGTTAGTAGGTATTCACAACATTGGACTACATTTTATTTTAAAATGGTCGCACCCATTTCTCGCTTGCTATCGTTGCTTCCCTACACACAAAGCTTTGCACGATTTCGTCAAGGCTGTGACACGGTGTCTTCAAAGAAACCACCACTTGTTTTGCACAGTAAGACTTAAATGAAATGCCACGCAAGTGGTTCGTCGTCTACAGTAGAGAATTAATAAATAAAAGTTCCTAATAAAACTGAGCCTTGCTTGGCTAACTTAGCAAACTAACCATTCGGCGGTGCATTGGTTAAATGTGCTCGTCTTTTAATCATCCGAGTTGCTTCGGTATTTTTAAATTCCTTTGTCGCGTGACAAACAAGCAACCGTGCTGTTGACATTTCACCTACATGTTAGTGTGAGGTCATTGGGTGTTAAATGTAGTGGGTCATCCTGTTACCTTCAAAAAGAGGAGATCGGAGCATGTAGTCAGACCGTATGGGGAGCTATTTGAGAATGATATTGCTCTGTATTGTATATAAACAACAAACTGTGTTTGATATGAAGAGTGAACTGAAGGCTACTTGCTCTTTCAATGTGCCATCCGGTCGAAAGGTAAATATTATGCTTACATAGACTTATCTATTCAGTTTCCTGTCTTTAAGGGACCATTATCTCCCCTTATCTCTTCTGGGTTGTGCACAGATAGAATGTTTTGTGTTTTTTGTGCACCTGTTTTAAATGTAGTTCAGCTGCTTTTTAACACTTAACACTCCAAGATATCCTCCTCAAAGTGTGCCCTGTGTGTCAAAAAAACTGGAATGGTTCCCACATGCTGTGGACCATTTGAGCTCTACAATTGACTGTTGAAGTGGGTCCGAATCAGCCAGCTCACAGGTTCGCCTAAAAATTCTCCCCGGCGTTCGATCTCTGTTTGATACATCAGTGCAACTAAAAGTAGGAGGACTTGTTCCCCACCAACGAGTGAAGCTGAGGTCCAAGCTGTCAGATGACAGAGGGGTTGTTTTCAAAGCTTCTGCCTCGTACAAAGCGGATGAAACCGGCCGGGTTGACGCCTGTAGGGCACCGTCCCTTGGAGGAAGTTACAAAGGCGTGGAGCCCATGGGTTTGTTTTGGGCCATGGCACCAGACACTCCACACAGTAAACTCCTGAAGAAGAACGTGCTCAGCCCAACCGTAGTGGAGCTGGAGGCCCTGAGCGAGGAGACCGGCGAGCTCTTAGCATCTGAAACCATTGAGAGAGGGTACCTGACCGAGGGGATGAAGAGAATACCTCTGCGAGAGGGTAAACTACGAGGAGTCCTCTTCATCCCAACAGGTTAGCTGAGTAATGGAACTACAATTAAGAGAAATATATTTAATTCCTGGGAAATAAAATACATGTCAATTGTCTTTCTCATTTCTGTCTTTTAGGAAAAGGCCCTTTTCCTGGGATTTTGGATTTGTATACTTTAGGTGGAGGCCTTAGTGAACCTAGAGCCAGCCTCTTGGCAAGTCAAGGTTTTGTGGTTTTTGCATTGGCATATTATCGTTACCAGGATTTACCAAAAAACCCTCAGAACCTGGAGTTGGAGTACTTTGAGGAAGCTTTAACATATCTGAGGAAAAGACCAGAGGTTGGTGTCTAAGATTAGAGTAACATTGATGTAAAAAAATTTTTTTGTTATGAACACAGTGTCCTGGCATGTGTGTGGTTATAATAAAATGTCTCAGTGTTGCCATCTGCTGGTTCATTTTTAGTCACGCATCCAGTGTGTAAACTAGAAATTCATTTAGTCCGTTTCAAAGTTTACATGATAAAAGGCTATGTTTATTTTTCATCTCATGCCACTATATGTCATCTCATCATCTCATATCTCAATTTGATCTGTTATGCCTAGATTTTGGTATTCATCTCAGGTTTGAGTGTAGTAGTTTGAGTTTGCCTGTGTTGACACAGAGTATGTGCATTTGAAATTAACTGAAGAATGATTAATAAAGGGGAGAACATTTTATATAAATGTATGCTTCTGTTTACTCAAAGTTAAATGTGGTGATGAGAATAACTTGTCAAGTTAAAACAGAATAATTTCCTCTCCATTTAGGTGAAAGGTCCTGGGATTGGGATCATATCTATCTCTCACAGTGGGGCTCTGGCTTTAGCAATGTCCTCTTTTCTTCCTGGGATCACAGCTACCATCTGTATCAATAGCTGCAATGCGAATACTTTGATTCCTCTACACTACAAAGACATCGTCATACCTCCGCTTCAACCTGTCATAAAGAACGTTAGAATCACAAAGTCTGGGCTGATAGATGTACGTGATGCCTTACCAGACCCCACCCTGGGAGAGAACAGGGCGTCTTTGATTCCCATCGAACGTTCCAGCTGCCAGTTCTTGTTTGCCGCTTCTGAAGATGACTACAACTGGAACAGCGCTTTTTTTGCCGAGCAAGCCGCCGCAACTCTGAGAAATCATGGCAAAGACTCATTCCAGCTCCTTCTCTATCCAAAAGCCGGACACTTTCTGGAAGTGCCTTTCGTGCCCAATTGCCAGTCTGGGTTCCATGCTGCTGTGGGGAGGGAAGTGGTGTTTGGTGGAGAGCCAAAAGCCCACTTTGAGGCTCAGCTGGACCTGTGGGAACGGGTCCAGCAGTTCTTCAGGGGCCACTTGTGACACAAGGACCCTTGTTAGCAGGCAGCGCTGTGTAAAGTCTGCCCAGCATCCCTGAGCGCTTGTTAGTCCTGTGATTAACATTTTCTGTGAGTGCTTATAAACAGTAATGATAGAGAAAACTAAAAAGTTTGTTTATTTGTAGAGTTTTGTAGGCTTTAAATACAATCAGCGCTCCCACAGGGGTCACAAAGCACAGCCATTTCCTTTATTTTCCTAATATTCTGACTTATGATGAGCAGAGCAAAGCAGGAAATAGTTTGTCATCGTATTGGTTATCAATAATTCCCATCATCTACACTGCAGAGATTCTTTCACATGACACAGTTCTCTTGATGATTGACCTTCTACGTGATGCAGCTGGATTCTCATGGGATGACAAGAGAAAAAACATAGCTCAACAAATATGTTTGTGGGTGTTTTCTACTATTTTTAGATGCCCATCTATTTTCTGACAGTCCAGTCTGAGAATTTTGTGGGCGGTTTGATTACTGACTATTTCTGTCAAGTTAACCACAGCTGGAAATGGCAGACACATTGAGCAAATGTGTCTCCCTCCATCTGGACTCTGTCTTTTCATTGTATGACAAGGACTCACATGATGTCTCATGCGGTCGCAATGGAGAAATAAAACTCTGGTTCCTTGATGTCAACTTCGCCTTTACTTATTTGACAAACGGTAGCTTCACATAGACTCATCAAAAAGTGTTTTTACTCCGACTCCCGACTTTGATCTGATGTCACTGAGCTCCCCTGTGTTCACGTTCACAACTTGATTTACCTTTGTGCTGAATAATAAAGAAGCAGTTTGCTGTGCGTTGCGCGTGATTGTGTAAACCTTTTAGTGTTTTGCATTACATAGGCAAACCTTCCACTGCAACTGGCATTCCCATCAAACCAAAGAGGAATGTCACACGCTCCTGTTAGAGTACAGGCTGAGCAAGACAACAACAGCAATGTGAAAGAGGAAATCCAAGGTGAGGTTAAAAATACATGTCCATTTATAACACCATATTATGGTGATTCCTGGTATTTCGTAAAAAAAAAGATCGCTATAATGAATAAAATGTAGTACTATGCATGTACATTGCCCTCATGAGAGTTGAACCCATTTGTGATGCCTTTATGGGTCCTTGTAAACAGGCTGCCTGTCATTCACAACCCTGAGAGGACTTCCTCGGTGCTGGAAGTGGAGGAAGAGGAGGGGGAGGATAAGGAGGAGGAGGAGGAGGGGCTCTCCTCCTCAGTCTTGCACCTCACGTTGTGTGAAAACCCAGTCGCGGTCTCTCCCAAACCGCCCAGTACCGGGAAGCCTCCTCCGGTTGCGCTTCTGGAGGCGGCATCAGGAGTCCCAGGCAGGTTTCCTCTGCCCGGCTCCCCCCCCCCCCCTCATCCCCTCCTCCGGAAGGAGCACTTCGGTTGTTGGAACAGGTTACGGGGTCCCCATCCATCCGTTCACCGAGAGAAAAGGTTTTTTACTTGACTAATTGTCCATCGAGCATCCTATCCGGAAAACGATGGGGCGTTTGACTGAGGTTTGCTGTCTTCTTTTGCTTTGATGACTGAATTGGGGACTTGCCATGCCCCCCTCTTGTATGTGCAAGACAAATTCACTGAGAAAAGATTAGGCTATTCACTGGAAGCTGCACCGAGATCTCCTGCGCGCAGGACGCGTCATGTAAATGCTTTTCCTCGCCTTCATCACGACCGGAGCGTCGGGTGTGGGGATGCCTCCCCAGTAGCGCGCTCACACCCTGCCGGTTCTCAGACAGATCGTCGGGATCTCCGTTTTTGGGCGACATGGAAAGCTGGAGCCGGGCGGTGACCGTTGGGGACCGGGCGGTCAACCTGACGGCGGCCAGCCTCTGGCTGGATCTCCCCAACGCGTCCAGCCGGTGGGACGGGAGCGGGGGTCCGGACGGCCAGCGGCGCCTGGTCCGGGAGCAGGCTTACCGGGACTTCACCACCACCATCCAGCTGCTCATCCTCGCAGGTTCACTGCTCGGTGGGTCTGCTCGGACACGAACGCGTACATTTAGATAGCCCCGATGACTCTGTCCCTTGCCGTTTCTTCATTTAAGCATTCACAATGGCACCACTTTGATCCACAGCCACACGCCAGTTGACTAAATCTGGGTCAGCAAAAAGGAAATATGTGATATCATGTAGTCTGACTAAAGTATTTGATTGATAAAGCCATAACAAATCTTAAGGCTGAATGAACATATGATGTTCATATGAGTGCTTTCCACTCCTTATAATCAGAGACCCTGGTTTGTGACCTTTGCAGATCCTCAGACATGAGTGACAGAATTTCAGTGATCTTGATTTAAACAAGTCAGAACACTCGTTTTAGGGCTGCTCGGCTTTGAACAGCTCAGTCCCTGGCAGCTGTAAACAGCCTGTCCATTCTGCCCGTAGTCCACCCAGTGCTCTTGTTTTACAAATCAAATATATGTGACATGTAACCAACTTCATGTGAAAACACTGAGACGCGCTGAAAATGCCAGCCAATTGAATCCACAAATTCTAAACCTGCCAGTCCAGCCACTGCAGATGGGAGTGGAAGAGAAGCCCAATTGTGAAAACCCAAGAGAACAGCCACTCCTTTAAACTGTTCATTGAGTCCACATGACGTACAATATTGAAGAGAAATGTTCTAATATGTGTTTATTATGAAGCCCAGCACCATCAGAGATGTAGCATATCACGTATTCCTTGCAATTCCCTTTTTGGAGATGGAGAGTGTGGATGGGGCGTTTGCAGACTGTGTGTGAAATCTACAGTTGTTCAGTTGTGAGCGGATCAGAGGCCGGGGCCCGATTAGGCCTTTGCAGAGCCCCATCAACCCAATTCACAAGCTTAAGCAGTGAGCATTGTGCTGAGCTCCTGAACTGTTTGGTAAATGATGGTCCCATGTAGAGTCTAAGCATAAGCATAGATATTTACTTTCTCTATGAGCACCCAAACGAATTGGCAAATGATAGACATGCATTAGGCCCTCCCGAGTTTAAACTGTTCTGTCCTGAGAAAAGGCACGAACTGGTGATAAAGTGAAGAGGGGGCCGCTTGTGTACTGATGGACAGCAACAGGACATCGGCCATTAGGATCCTGGATATGGCATTCCCCTCCATCATATTGGCATTTCATCCTGCTGAAAATGAGCAGTGCAAATAAGTGTCATTTGTCACAAATGTGGCTGTGACATCCTGTGAAAAAAAAAGATCTGACTCGATTTCTGTCTTCTTTTTTTATGGTGTGAAGTCAGAGAGAAGGTGGATGCCTGTCATTCATAATGCTCAAATATGGTGTAGTCGACACAAAACTGTGGCAAAAAGGGGCAAATCGCTATTGCTTTGACTCAAGGCCGCCCATTGCAGTGCAGAGCACATTTGCACAGCCAAGGAAGCATGAAAGGTTGTAAATAGTGTTTTCTGGGAGGATGGCCAACAAAGCCTTTTACTCCTTTCCCATATGTTGCACTGTTTGTTGTAGAAGACCAACACATTGACAATGATCATGCAATATCAACATTACCATTGGGCAGACATTAAATGACAAGTTGGTTCCTCTGGCCAGTACGCTGGATGTGGTAGAAATGGCCAAGTGTGAAGACATGGCCAACTTTGTTCTGGCCAGAAGATTGAATAAGGAGACGTTTTGAATGACAGCCCCGACTTCCAGGATGTAGCGAACGCCTGCTAATGGACCAATAGGTTTCTTAGATTCGAACCCCGCTTAGCCTGGCATGGTGCTTTATCTGTTTTAATGTTGAACTATATGGATGTGGTATAATCAGGTAACCCCTGGTTTTATACGAATATAAGAGAAGTAGTTGCCCCAGGAAAGGTAGAGTTAAAGTATTTCATTTAAAATCTTAGTCGATTTATTTCTCTCTTCCCATTTGTTTTGATTTGAGCATTCTCATCGGCACACTCCTTTGAGCACATAGGTAACAGAGGGACCTAAACGGCGAATAACCACAATGATTTGGTGTGTTACTCTGTGGATTTGGCTGTTTAATTTTAATACATAGAAATGTAAAAGAAAATTGCCATCAACAATTCATGTTCTTCGTTTCTCTTTCCAAATTTCCTTTTTTTTGCCTGACAGGTATATACATTAGTTAATAGAGATGATTAAACATTTGACCCTCTATGTAATGAGAGCTGCACGTTGACATGAAAAGTCTCACTGTAGCAGCAGGCTGTGCTCCTTGGATTCTTTTCTCTGATGTTTTCTTTAGAGTTGTGTGATTGCATCTGTATTTTCTGTTTTCACACTTTAGTGAAGTGCAAATTGCAACATAGTTTTTATTGTATAAAAATCAGATCCAGTAGGATTGAAAAGGAAGTCCCTGTACTCAGCTTTGGGCAGCGTTCAAACTGCAGAGCATGACTCGAAAACAATTGTTGGTTAGTCAGAACAGAGCTTTTCCTAATTGGGCACTTATTGCTTGATTAAAATTTTTTACCTCTAAGAGTCTTTACTCTAATTAAGATTTGATGCTTTGTTTGCAAGTCACGTGGATTGAATGATCAAAGTTTATGCCTGTAACTCTTAGAGAGACGCTAACTTTAAATTCTTCTATCAGATTCTTACTGTTTTTTTTACATGAATTGAGTTCCCTGTGAAAAGGCAACAACGTTGTGCACCTTTTCTGACAAAGCTCAGATCAGAATTGTCCCGACAATCAGATTAATGAGTGGCTGGCAACCATTGTTTTCCAGTCTGTGAGGGATCACGCGTGATCCTTGTTGCTCATTCACAAAATACAGTAAATCTGCCGGGGAAAACGAAGTAATTAGCACATCACTGGGCTGCTAAAAGCAGTGAACTACGGTCATAATGACTCACACCTCGTATCTCAGTTAAGCATGCTGCTATCTTTAGACACCCAGATGCATCCTGCTTTACAGATCATGGCAGCTGACGATCAGCTGTGCAGGGATGACACAATCCGCCTACCCTGCATCTTTGTCTAGTGCTGCTACCTGTGGCTTTTCTGCCATTTGGTGAGCGGTCATGTTTGGTGTTTGTTTATTCTCTCCATTGGATGATGTGACTATGATCGCCAAGGTGTCACTGAAGTGCCAGGTGAGTATTTCAGGCTCAAACGGACAGAGTGGTTCCGAATGGAGGATGCATCGTATGGAAATGAACACGCAGACACGCACACATTATCGCGTTAGACGTGTTTGTGTGTTACTGATGTGAAATGGACAAGCTACACCCGTTGGAAGTAGGTTCCTAAGTTCCTAATAGTGTTTCAGGACAACCTTTTGGACTGGACCTCTGATCCCAAACACACCCGTGATGTCACTCAAAATTGGTGACATCACTAGGATCAGCTGATTGATGCTGGTTTGGATCAGCAGGAGGGATCCTTTTTGTTTCTGATGTAAAGCACAGGTATGAAACCCAAATTGCTGCATTAGATGATCCGTTTGATTTGGTTTCGGTTTAACCAGCAAACTCCTTTTTGCTTTTACATAGTTTACACTGTTTATACCATTTACCAACCTTTGCATTCTTGTTCCACTTAACTGACATATTTATATTTTCAGCAATGATTCCTCATTGCCTCGCAACAGGAGTGGCAATGTTGCTGATGGGAGCTATGTTGCAGGCAACAACTGACGCATTTAATTTTTAATTTAACTAACTGTTTTACAGTATGCCACAAGTTTGCTCTGGTCATCATTTTGCTTTAGAGTATTTTCAGCCTCGAAATAAACTCAGCAGCAGTTACTTCTAACATATAAAAGACAGAGTTGAAACTAGTTTAGTTCATTCTCAATACTGGTGAGGCACATCGAAGCCCGGTTAGTGGTCCAAACTGGAACATTCCTGCAACGATGGGCTGGGCGGTGAAATTTAAGGCACTCAGTGAATTTTATCTAATGATCATCTGAGTGACAGCTTTTATGGAAACAAAGTATTTGTTGTTCTGGTTCATTGTACGCCACTGTTATTGGACAGAAACTGCAAATCTGAGAATTCACCTCTCTTGAGTCACTTTGTTTTTATTTAGCATACAACTAAAACATGCTCATAGTGATGTTTTAGTATCAGGTTTTATTACTAGGTCAATAATGTTATTGTCAATACGTTCATCTAACTGTAGCTGGTAAAAAAAAGCTTTTTTTCTGTTAATTTCATCTGGTTATAAATGTTATGGCTAAAGGGAAATAATGGTAACAATTACAGAAAATGGCAACTATGCAACGGCTCAAACAATTGGAAATCAGACATTTAAATGCTTCAAAATCTTGTTACCGGATATTATCCCAAGCTAAATCGAGCAATACTGATGAGTCGGTCTTGTCGATCAATTGAGCTTAGATGAAAAAAGGTTTTCATCCTCTCACCAAAAAATCTATAGTTCCCCTGGGGACTACGATGTTTGTCTCTCCAGAAAAGAGGCGGTAAAAAGGTCAGGATCTAAACGTGAATGTAGGTCACCTGTTTGACACAGGAAGCAGGACGCTGGCATCACATTATCTAAGATGGCTAGATCGATTGGAACTTTATTATTCCTGAAGGAAATTTAAAATGATTGTCAACGTTGTCGAGATTTAACATATATTTTTGATTGTGGCAGGTTTAAAAAAACAAAAAAAAACATGTATTTATCATAAACTTATTTCTGCTGCAAGATTTTTATGTATAATATACATATGTTATGCTTTATATTTTCATTTACCTCTATTTGTTTTTTCATTTAAAAGACTGGCCCAAAACTGCCTCTCAAATAGCCCCTTTATGTACCGGATATAATATTCCAGTAGAATCTGAACTGGTAGGCATGGATTTATATTCATAACAAGCATTCTTTTGTGTAATTTAGCTTTTAAACAACTAAATATTTGTGCTCTTACTGTCCCATGCGTGGGATTGAAACAGAACACAGAGTCGGAGCGTATTTCAGTAATTACTGCTATGTTAGGGCCTCCCCGAAACACTCCCTCTGTGAGCTGCTCTGTTCCTCAAATCCCTCACTATCCATAAATCATGCCAAGCTCTGCTGAAAAGGGTTTGTTCCAGCTCCATCTGGAACATCCATCTCAGGTCAAACGTCCAAAACCGTATTCGCTGTAATTGATTGTTGAATGTTACCATTTATCTAAACTGATCAGCTAACGAGGACTTCCTCTGATTGACTCACTGACCGACTGACTGAAGTCTTTTACTACTGAAACAGACAATTTGGACATAAAAACTTTCCCTGGAGAATATTTTGCTGTACTTCTGACATATTTGAGCTGACATCAGTCAGGTTTTTAAGTACACAATGAGCTAGTTTTTATGCTTTTTTCTTTTAGATATTCTGCACTCTCACAAATAGATGCAGTTCAGATTGTGTACAAAGGCCCCATTTTCCCCACAGATTTTTAAACCTGATTTAACAAAGCTAAAAACAGCAAGATTCCAAACCATGGTCATGGACACAGGTGAGAAATTAATCAAGATTATAACTCCATGTCTTATGATATAGTTCTGTGCAAAAGCACTTATCTCCTCAGATGTTTTCAATTCTCATTCATTATGTAAAAGCGCCAGGGAGGGATCCCATCAGTTCCACATTCCATCTGCAGTCGCACCAAACACACCAGCAGATTCTTGAAAAACTATTTTCATCCCCGTAACAGATGGTTCCCACACAGTCTTGACGGAGAACATCGCTGGGAGTGCATGAATGATATCTGGCTGCCCACAAACACGCAGCTGCTTGAGAAACTGTGTGAGAAACAAGAAATACTGATAAATCTATATAAAAAAAATCTAATGAAATGGGAGAGAGATATCCAACACTAAACCAATTGCTTCAGTTGATCCCAAAAGACCATGTTTAAATTCCAAGTTGACTTTATTTGAAACTACCCTCTCATCACCAAACCCAAACTGAAAAGTAAAAGCATTGTTGGTTATGCTTTTTACTGTATTTCCTATTTTTTATTGTTTTTTGTAGTACTGGACCCTATTGAGGCATCACAGCCAGATCAACTAATTTATTAAAAAGCCAAATAAGCCAAACCACTTCTTTACTGTGCTATCACACTTTACCATATACTTTTGCATATCACAACCCATGCCAGAGACCCCCAACAGCTTAAAAAAATGGTGATGAGTTCATCAGAAAGCAAACTGGAAGTCTCTCTCTCTCTGTCCTCCTCCCCGACAGGGAATGCCACCGTGCTGTGGTGCACCTGCTGCACCAGCGTCTTCAAGTCCGTGACCAACCGATTCATCAAAAACCTGGCCTGCTCCGGGATCTGCGCCGGCCTGGTGTGCATCCCCTACGACGTGGCCCTGGGGGCCAGTCCCCGCTGCTGCCTGTGGCTCCACACGCTGCTGCTCTGCAAGGCCCTGAAGTTCCTCCACAAACTTTTCTGCTCCGCCACCGTGCTCAGCTTCAGCGCCATCGCCCTGGACCGGTCAGTCCAGCCCCCGCCTTCTACGGGTCATTCTAAAAAAAGTGGCATTTTATTCAAAATTGTGTTATTATGTGATATTATTTAAATGACATTATAATTGGACCCACTGTTGAAGGTATTATTTTCTCTAGGAGGGGACAATTATGGCTTTTTATGTTGTTGAAAAAGTCTTTTTCAGCATTGGCCTACACCCTGCCGTGCGGAGAAGAAGAGATGTGGAAGATTGCAAATGATGGAGCATGTCTCTCAGGCCTCCCTGCAGCGCTGAGTGCTGCAACAAAAAGCAGCTGCCCACATAAATCACAGACATTTGGATACACTTAGTCTTTAAAAAAGTCATGCTTATTGTGCCCTTTGTCATCGATGGATAGATTTGGATCCTTATTCCAACTGCAAATTCTCATTTATGTGCTATTATTGTTTTCTAAAAATTCAGAGGAGGCTTTGGGTCGTGGAGAGAAAAGATGCAAGATAAAAGTAGTCAAAAGGTTACTAAGAAATCCAGACATGAAGTTAAAAAAGAAACTTTCTGGAAACCAGTAGATAAGTACATAGAGTGAGTTAAGAATTGCAACCAGATGTGGATGAGAGGCACTGCACGAAGGGATAATCACAAAACAAAAAACAGGTGTAAACACACCATGCAAAAAGTTAGTGGAGACTAAATTAATTATCTTATTTAAAAAATATATATATTTGAAATGAAACTGAAACCATTCAATAACATATGATACTTTTCTCTATTTTGCATAGAAATGATGTTTTTCACTCTCGACTGGATGACAATGAGGTTTCCCTCATGAATTTGTCTTCATGTACGGCATAATTTCGTCAATTTAGACCAATTTCCCTGGCCCTGCTGATTGAAAACATCCCGACAGCAGGATGCTGATGTCACCGTAGTTAGATTTAGTGATCCTGTCTCCAAAATAATGAGTTTGAGGAACATGTGATGTTTTCCATTTTGGCCAAAAAAGTATATTTTTAATCTAGTTTAGAACAGTACCTTTCTCCACACATTATGCCTTTGTGCCCTGTAGTTTTGTCAACACTTTCCTTTTTTATCCTGCGGGCATTGTGAATAATATGACTTAAACCGGAGCTGCCAATAGACATTTGGAGCTTTTTTGTGGCTTCTTTGACCTCTGTTTCCTTTCTGATTATTGCCCTTTCTTGGCTTTTCTTTGCAGCTTTGTTGTTAAAAAAATTCCAAGTAAAAAAAAAAAAACTGCTCCTTTTTTATTTTGAGAAGGTAATTTGTGTTTGTACAAAAGACACCAGAATAGCTAATTTAGTTTATCAAATAATGTGATTACATGCCATCAAATCAGTTCAGACATAAATCCACATAAAAATGATTAAATGTATATGTAGTATTAACACTTCAGAATCTTTGTACAGCATGCCAAACTACACAACGACAGCTCTATAAGAGAGCAACAGTAACACAAACTGTTTATCCTGCTTTATGCAGACTGGCCAAAGTACCATTTATTTATTATAAAATGTAGAAGTGAACCTTTACAAACAATGATGAATAAAAAATGACATTTTTAAACGTGACGGATTTGATGAGATCAGCAAAAACACTCAAGAGCACAGATAATGCACGTGGACTTCATTTCCTGTTTGATGCTGGTTGCTGTCAGGCGCACTATTGTTGCAGCCCCAAATCAGTCCTGATGTTTTGGCTCTAAAAGATGCGTGGGCTCCATGGCAACTACAGTAAGAATGATGTCAAACCAATTAATTATTCATTCTTTCAGAGTGTGATCCAAGTTGTGACTGCAGCTACAAGGTCATATACACACATTCGTGCAACTGTACTGTTGAGCCATGAAGTTCTGAGTTTTGTGCTAAATCAATGTGCATAAATATGACCTTAAGTTTAACGTTCCACTGTTCTACTGAATTCCTCCCATTTTCAGATAATCGGTAATGAGTAGAGCTGTCCCTGTATAACTGTATAAGAAAGCTTATTAAAAGGGTAGAAACCTATTATTATTTCAGTGTCCTTCGGAGTTTCTGTTAGTCTCTGTATACTGTTTAGCTCTGCCTGTTTAGCTAGAAGTAGTCAGGCTCCTCCAGTCAAATAATGTCATCATTTCAATATTGCCGGAGTAACGTCATTAGCCCTTAAGAAGTTTTCAGACTCCTCCTCGTAGATTAGCGCTGTGGCCACTTTAGACACGCTCAATTTAAAATTCCAGGCTGTTTATCTGTATTGCCACGTAAATCATCTTAAGAGAGATTTTCATAAGCCACATCAGCGTGACTGCATTCACACTGCACTCAAACAATAGGCCTTTTTTAACAGCAGCCTCGGCTTGAGCAACAACACATGCATTAATGCGTGCGCACACAGAAATAGGGCTCACAATTTTCCAGGAAACTAATCAGACCATATTGTGAAATTTGATCTGTGTGGTTGGGATTTTTGTCTGTTTTTGTTTCCCATTGTCAATTTTCACAATATGCTCTTATTGAGAGTAATTATGGGGGCAATAAATAAGTTGAGCTGAATGGACATGGAAAACCTTTTTAATGAGAAATGTTGTTGTGATTTGTGTTCATACGCTCTTGTTTATTATCCAGCCATTTCTATTTCAGCACTGCAGGGCCCTAAAATCTCAATTAATTGAGCTGAAAGCCCATTACATTTTTTCATTTAGCTGAGATCAACACATAATACATATATCTTTTCTCTTTGCCTCTTTGATTGCTTTTCAGTTTTTATAAATGTAAAAACGGAGCTTCTCCTTTAGCACGCCTTTCATTTTCGTGCCTCTTTAGCCGCTGTGTACTCTGTGTTTTGATATCCAAAAGACCAATTAATTACCAATCTGCTTCCATTCATTGGAAGCTACGAAATGAGACTCGATGGCGGGTTTGTGCACATGTGTGTTTTCCGGAAGATGCACAGCTTTTTCTAAATGGTGAAAAGATGATAATTGAGGCCTTTGTTTCTTTGTGCCCGATGTAAAGCTGACACTCTTTGTTTTTTTGTCTGCAGATACTACTCTGTGCTGTACCCTCTAGAGAGGAAAATCTCTGAAGCGAGATCTCGAGAGCTGGTCATCTACATCTGGGTCCATGCGGCGGTGGCCAGCCTCCCCGTGTTTGCGGTGACCAACGTGACCGACGTCTACGTTAGCTCGTCGTGCTCGGACGACCACGCCCACTCCGTGGGTCACGTGGTCTATGTGCTGGTCTACAACATCACCACGGTGATCCTTCCCCTCACCCTGGTCTTCCTCCTGATGCTCCTGATCCGCAGAGCGCTCAGCGCCAGCCAGAAGAAGAAGGTGATCATCGCGGCGCTGCGGACTCCCCAGAACAGCATCTCCATCCCGTACGTTTCCCAGAGAGAGGCGGAGCTGCACGCCACCCTGCTGGCCGCCGTCCTGGCCTTTTCCGCCTGCAGTGCCCCCTACGGGGTCCTGGTGATTTATCGCACCATTTTGGTGGACACCAAAGAGATGCCCGTCCTGCTGTATCTCACGGCTCTTTGGCTCCCCAAGGTGTCTCTGCTCACCAACCCGCTGCTGTTCCTCACCGTGAACCGCTCGGCGCGGCACAGCTGGCTGGACCTCCTGGCCCGGGTTCACAGACGCTACAGCCGCCGCAACGTGGTCAGCTCTGGAGGGCTGGCCTCCCTAGGGGGCCAGGGGGTCATTGGAGAGCCAGTGGGACTGGAGGCAGCTGGTCGCTCTGGGAGCCAGCTTCTAGAGATGTTTAACATTGGCCAGCAGCAGATATTCAAACCTTCTGAAGAAGAAGAAGAGGAGGAGGTAGAGAATGAGATCCCCGCCAAAGGATTAGGAGGCTGCTCGGGATCCATAGAGGACCAGAAGGCTGTGACAAGACTAGGGAGCCTCAAAGGTGAAGTGAACACAAAAATGGACTCTGGAGCAGTGGTCATCACTAAGGAAGTGCCTCCTTCAGCCACAGCACCGCGATCATCCCCGGTCCACGCATGTGCTTACACCTCCTCATCACAGGTGGCTCCCGCTACACCCACAGAAGCAGGGGACTCCCCTCAGTTTGGCTTTGGACCTTTTGAGCTGCCTCCGCAGTGGTTGCCCGAGACCAGGAACAGCAAGAAAAGGCTGCTGCCCCCACTGGGCAATACACCCGAGGAGCTGATCCAGACCAAACTGCCCCGGCCGCGGCCCGAACGCCGCATCAGCAGAAACAACAAGGTCAGCACCATTCCCACCGTGGACCCGTGAATTAGCTGGCCTCTGGTCCGCCATGCGGGACACACGGTGGTGCAGGAAAGGCCCCCTGGACCAGAAGCCCTCAGAATGACTCAGGTGTATGTGTGACTTCTATTAAACATTTTTACTCTTTTGCAGTTGTCATCATGGAGCAAATTAAAATGGCACACCGTTCTGAGCAACAAAAAAAACTCACCTGAGGCACTGCAGTATTCATAATGGATGAAAATCAATTTGCTATCAAATATACATAATGTGAGAAATGTGTTTGTATTACCACTGATCTGAATGACCTGGTTTCATAGCTTAGCAACCCCACAATGACTACACCATGTAGAGGGCAGATCTTTCTTTTTTTATTGCCTCTTGATTCCCTCCTGGCGCTTAGTATCCACGAAACAAAAAACACTGAAATATGGCCACAGTACAAAAATCAAGAGAGAATTATCAATGACACAATTCGTAGTTTGGATTTGGTTTTGCTGTGACTGATTGCATGAACACATCTTATTCTTCACCTCATCAATCACAAAACCATTTTTGTAGCCATGTTTTACTGAAATATTTTGGAATTAATGTTCCATTTACTGCCTTTTTTCCTCACATTCCTTTCTACGATGTTCCAATCTCGACAAATGTCTTAGTGTTGTTTGTACTTTGTACGTATGTTTCATATTATGACAATACAGATGTACATTATGCAAAATATATGCCTGAAATGAGTTAAACCGCTTTCTCTTTGTTTTCTGTACCCAATGTGTAAAATAGAGGGGGTGGGGGGGTGGGGGGGGGGGAGTATTTGTATCTTTTATTCATCCTAATTCATCATAATTAGTTTCAACTGGTTTTCTGACTACAGTTTCTGTAGAATAATACAAGTAAAACCAGAGGTGCATCAGAATATGGTGAACCACTATTCTCTGTGGTGAATAATTCAATAGTAACAGTTTCAGCCTCAATCTTTCTCTGGGGTAAACAGAGCTGGGCTGCACTTCAAATATTTGCCAGTTCCCTCCTGGCTACCCACAATCCCCTGCTTTACCCTTAAAGACCCCAAATGTATGCATGATCCTAAATCATCTGCTATCAGGCAAAATTGTGTGGTCACACCCAAACTGAAACAATTTCCACCGCCAGTATTTAAGACCACGACAGGGATGAAGTTGAAGTCAGGCTATAACTGTGCGCAGTGGCAGTTCTTGTTGGATGAGAGGGCTCCAGGAGATTGACAGTTAATTCAAAGTGTCACATAAATCCAGAGGATCAATGCTTTCTCCTCAGAACGCTCTGGCCTTCCACTTGTATTTTTCGCATGGATCGACTCAGGGCTTATCCAAACATCCAGCCCTTAGTTCCTGCTGAGCTTGACAACAGACATGTAGATATTGACATCAGAGAGTGGCTACAATGAATTGACACAGATCTATACAGATGTATACAAGATAGACCACAAAAGAAACATTTTAACTTCAATCATGACACAGAAGGTTTCTAGTTTTTGGGAAAAATTCAGGCTGAAATGCCTTTCACAATATTATCATCCAGTAACACAATACTTTATTCCAAATCACGAATTGTGTTTTTCTTTGTCTTGTTATTGATTTCAGAGGTTTTTTAAAAGCTGGAGCTCAGCTGCTGATCCTAAAAGAGCAATTAGACAGTAAGAGAACAAAAGCCCAGATATAAACGGGTAATAATTTGATTTCAACAATAGTTCACACAGCAAACTCTCTCCTGGTTTTTCTTTCTATCCCTGAAACCATCTCTTACGCAACGCAGAAATAGCTGAGAAAGACAGAGGAAAAGCGTGGCAAATTATAGCTCTAAGAGGTTAAATCTTCTTTGCAGTGAAAGAAGGAGCGTATTAGGGACTTTTAGGTAACAGAGGCACAAGAACAAAGCCTGTTGTTTTCAGCTTTGGTACATTCTAATCTAAACTGGAACTGGCGAAGGTGGTATTATGTATGTCGTCACTGATTCGTCATTGTTTTTTCCTCCGTGGAAACTTCCCTTTGCTAAATTAGTATTACATCTTTGCTTTGGTCAGACGGTTTCAATTCAGTTGTGTTATCAAGCAATAAAACCAGAGATTAAAAGGAGAGTGCAAAGAGACAGACTCAAATTACACAATTTGTATCCATTGCCTCAGTACATTTGTTACATGAGAACCTTTCAATTTTTTTCTGACTCTTAAGTATTTACTTTTTTGTCAGTTTTAAGAAAGGGCTTGACTGCAGGACTGGCATTCTCATTTGGTCTGAGAAGTCCTAATAAAATTAGTTTGAGAACAAAGCCGAGCAGGTAAAATCTCCTATTTTTCCATACAATGTCCAAAATGTTGAGACAAGATTGAAATAACTAAATAGTTTAAATGAGATGAAACCCTGTCAGATAGAAATCCACTTCTTAGGTCTTAGAAATTTAGAAAAACGAGAGCCAAATATTGCCTGTGATGCCTTCTAACGCACAAATATGATGGCAATTTAATAAACTGTCCCTTATTTATCTACAGTCACAGTTATTGGTCCCACCTTCCGGATGCCGACTTGATGCATTAACAAAAACATGCAGTATATTTGATCTAATCACTGGAAACACGGCCTGATTTAATTAGCGGGTTGCCAAGCAACAGTTAATCCAGATGCTGCGGAACAGCTCCCACTGTAGGAAGCTGCAGTGTTTCCCTGCTAAGGCAAAGTGTGGGGACATGTCGGGGACATTGCATGGAGTTGTCATATTACCATATAGTGACTCAGAGTATGACCATAGATGGACGTATTCTCACTTTATTTGCAAAGAACCAGAGAGATTAGTGCACAAATATTTGAGTCATAATCCAGCATGATTCTTTTTAACATAACTGACCTGAGAGATAATCTGACCTATTGCAGAAAATGTGAGGTTTAAGTTTTTGATATGAGGAAAGATTTAAAGCTATAAGGAAATTACAAAACAAAATGACTTCAAAAGAATTGAAAAAAAATGGGCCCAAATATAGTAAATTAAAGTCACTGTGCTGTTCATGCCATGAACTTCTCAATGGTCATGTCTCCTCCAAAGCTCTGAGGAAACAACCCAGAGATCATATAAATTTAGTTCAAAACGCACAGGCTGCCCATTTAACCCTTTGATAAAATGTGTCAATAAATTAAACAACATTTGGTCAACCATTTCCCACAAGATTATTAAAAAAGTTATAACAGTGGTCCAGAGCTGAATCACAGAGTCTTCTTCAACATTTCAGAGCCAGAAGCGTATTCGGGGTGTGAGTGTGGCAGGTGTAAGCTCCGCTGGTGTCAGGTCATCTTGACTCTGATGCTTGACCTCATCTCAGGATGCTTGACATTCATTCTGGAGTGTTTTCAAAATGCTTCATTTTCTCCATCCGCAGAGCCAATTTCTTAGACCTCAGAGTGTGGGTAAATATCCATCTGTCCATTTTCCGTGTGCACCTGATCCGTCTCAGGGTTGTGGATTCTCAGCTGTCTACAGGCCAGAGTCCACACTGGACACGACATGTGGACTCACTATTCATTTTTACAGATGGTGTGAAGAGTCCGGAGTAACTGGAAAGAGTGCGGAACATGTGGAGAACATGCAAACTCTTCACAGAAAAGCTCCAGCTGGGTTTCAAATCAGTAAACAGCCGATGAGCACCACACATGGATAAACAGGCTCAGAGTAATATTTGTGGACAAAGTCCTCAGAGCTCAGCTGGCACTTTTGCTTGTGGCTTTCATGCTCCCCCACCTTGTTTTAAAAAAAAAATCAGTAATGTGTTTTCACAGAGACACAAAAATCTGTCACAATGAATCCCTCCAGTCCTGCCAGGAGATGCAGATTCATGCACTTATGCCTCTTTCTCCGAAAACGTTTCAGTTAACAACACAGTGATTCAAAGTATTGAGTTTTATCCCAGTCATGTTTGGAGCATCCAACCATGAAGCCAAACAGAGACGCTGCTGTGAGACCTGCATTGATTTCTATCAGTCACTACCTGTCTTCCTACCTGAATGAAAGACAAAACATTTGTCGTAGTTTAGCTTGGACCTTTTGACAGGCAGAGAAACAGGCTGTTTGACTGGTTTTGTGCCGTATAAATTTGTCTGAATTGGCATAGACTGGCAGCATAAAAATCTTTAGTTTTTAAATTGTTTATTCAGCGGAGGACAATTCTCTTACACCAAAAAAAGAAAAGATGGTAACGCTCAGGACACGGCAGTTTGGATAGAAACACGGACACTCAGCATCCCTCTCAGCACTGCCCTGCAACAGTTTGTGCCAGCTACATTAAAGCTTAAAATAGCACATACTTACCCTTTAAGTGCCTCGGAAACACGCTGTGTTTTGATTGTGCATTTTCAATTAAAGAGACTGATTCATTGATAGCTTGCATGCCCATTGATTTTCTGCATAGTTGCAGCTCTGGCCCAGCACCCTCGGACATATGATGATGTTAAAGCTGTGTACAGGATTAAAATCTTCAAACCTGTGCGCTGCTTGAGAAAATCTGCTTGAGGGACATGACAACACAAGCTTGTATAAGTCAGCAATATAAAATTTTGAGACCACTTGTAAATGCAGTGGCGTCAGAAAATTTGGTTTAATACTTGTTTTTTTTGCAGCAGTTGTGGAGAGATCTCACTTAAAATTCACAGGATTGGTTTGAAAAATGACAAAATTGGTTTTATAACCTACAAGATGGTTTCTTGATTTCCTTGCGCTTAAAAAGTCCAAACAGCTTGTTTTCAAATCCAAGTAAAATGTTTACACTTCAAAATACCCCCAAATTGTGACCTTACCCCATTTTCCATGACTTGTGACTCATTTTAAGAAAATAATTTGCACTTGTTTTGTGTATTTTTCAGAAACACTCTTGACAGCCAGTAAAGTGGAGAGCGAGCATGGATAAGAGGACATGAGGGGGAGAAAGACAGTGAAGAGGAACAATTACTGATATTGGTGAACCAGCAAACATCCCCATGGCAACCTCTTCCCCATTTCTCAGAAAGATGATGATGATGATGAAAGCAGGAACTGTCCGATCTCTTATATAATCTGTACTTAATACTGTACAGAGGACTTTCATGTTAGGTTTCTTTTTCTTGGCAAACTCAGATCGCTCCTGCCTGCCTTTCATATCTCACCAAACCAAATGTTTGTTATCTGAGTAGCTCCAGGAGATAGCACGCTTTTGACTTATCACACTTAATGTTTACCACCGGGATCTGAATATTGATGCAAGATGTGCGGCGAGTGTAAAGCAAGACTGGACCTGAGCTTTTCCCAGCCTGTCAGAGATGTTTAGGTGACAGGGCGTCCTCCCTCTGGGAGGTCAGCGTTTGCCTGGGGCCTCCGATGCGCCCAGAGACTCATGCAGGGTTTGTGTCAGAGTCAAGGAGTGACCGCAGTGAAACATGTTCTTGCTCGCAGTGATGAGTTCATAAATCTAGTGACGGAACCTGTCAATAGTCAGATGGGAAACAAAAATAATGCCAGGTGCTGCTGGCCTTTGGAGTCACTGTGCTGGTGCTCAACTGTGTTAAAGGTGAGCTGTAAATCAGTTCAAACCCATATTGGGAATTGAAAATGGGTTGTGTCTTGGTTTTGAATCTTTCTTTCAGTGTTAAAAAGGAGCAGCAGGAGTTGAAGTTTCTGCGGTCCTTTGTGCTAATCACTGCTGATTAGTAGTGACGGATAAAGTCTTTATTTAAGAAAGATTTAAGATAAAAATCCTGATTGTTTTCTGTTGCAGATCCGTGAGGGAGAGGGGGGGACACAGTTAGTTCTACTGCCAATAAAATATAAACTGGGGCTGAATTTTTCCTTCATTTGCAAAATGAGATGCGTGCATGTTCGACAAACACAACATATAAAAACAATTCTGTGTCTAAAAGGATTTTTTTTAAACTGGGTTTACACATTTTTCCCCATTAACCTTGAGTGCTGCATAACTAAGACAGTAGATTATACATCCCATTCATGCTTTTATTCAAAGAGGAGCCACCATTAATGCAAGCAATTCAAAAGCAAAAAAGCTCAAAACACACACATGCTTTTTTAAATTATTTTTTTAACCTATTTCTCTGAGCAGTTTGAAAGGCTTAACATTTTTGCCCTTATAATTTGCAGGCGCACACAGCTGACATTTGGTCCTGAGCGTGACTGAAATAGTGAGTTCTGCAGAGACCCTGTTCCATCCACATGGGGTTGATAGACTGTGACATTTAATTTGATTTTCTAAATTTCTTACAAGTTAAAAAGCTTTTTCTTAATTTAATGTACCTGACCTTTATTTAATCTGGTTAAGTGTAGACTTTATAGTCAGAGAAATTCAACACTAAAACACAGGTGATATCTTAGATCTTTTTCACTTCCATGCTGTAGGTCCAGATCCGTATAACCAATCCAAAAAAAAACAATGATTATGTTCATTGTGCTGAGGTATTAAAATGGTAGTCTAAAAAAGTTATTTTTCTGGTGAAAACCAACTTCAAAGACAACTTTAAAAAAGTGAAGGGTGGAGCCAACACGCCAATAGGAGGCAGTAATGCTCCACAGAAAACATCTTCGGGTCTTTAACTGTAGTTGTTTAACCTTTGAAGTCAGTCAGAATTTTAATCTTTTATGAAAAGAAAGAAAGATACCACCTAAAAAAGATTTTGAAGCGTCAAGACGCAAGAAACAATTAGCTGATTTACTTAATAAGACGATATGGCAAAGTTCATGGCGGGTCAGTAAAAAGCAGAACATTTCTCTCATCTTCACATTCAAACGAATAGATTCACGCTCTCCTGTCATGGAAAGCTCATGACTGAGCTGACCTGGACATCTGGTGTTCTCTTTGCTGTCATATAAAGATGTGGATCTGAAGAGCTTTCTGAAGCCATCAGAGGGAAGCTCTCTGGATCGCTGAGAGGCTGGCAGGAGATTTAAACTTCCTCAAATTATTTGAAATGAAACATCCCGTAAATAATATAAAGTAAATCAACCAGTAAAATCAGCTCCAGAGAAAAGAAATGTCCCTAAGTCAGAAATCAGGAAGCAACTGCTTGAAAAGTGTGCCAGGAAAAAAACGCTTCGCCCTCCAAAAAGAACACCAGAGCAAAAGTACAGAATCCCTATTAATTTCAATGTATATACCTGCTGTTCTGGCCTGAGGCACTCTGAAAACTCTGCAGCTGTTTGCTCCCTATAACAGCTGCCATGTTTACTGCAGACCAAAAGCATCTGTGCATGCTGTAAAGTACAGTGGTGGCAGTGTCATGGTTGGGGGTTTGTTGGGGCAGGGGAGCTTCTAATATAAATTACACATAATATGAAACATTATGGGGCTGTGTTTCTGAAAGTTGAAGGTGGAAAATTTCCGTAGGATATAGAAAAAGGGGGTAATGTATTGAATCAGTATTTCTCTTGCACCATCTTTGTGCAAGAGGAAAATTAATGAAATGAGAAGAAAAGTGTGGGAGGACAATACACGATGAAGCAAGTAAAGTTTAAGACATACAGAAAAATATATCCTAGCACAGAGCTGATAGAGGCTGCTTTAAATTGCTTAATGAACTGTGGGAGATGCCAGCTGATCAGTTTGTCTTTTTTTCAGCTGTGTATATGCACTTGGACAGAAGTAGAGTCCCTCCTTTCTTCTGGTTGCTGTAAATGTGTTGTTCTACTGAGAAATACATAGAACAAATTGCATTTGCTGAAAGGCATTTCATTTAGGTCATGTTTGCCGAACAAATTTAAAAGTACTGCGAAGTTCCTGCCATTTTAAAAAAGTTTTTCTGATTTTTTCCTTTTTTAACGAAACTGTTACCATAGTCTGTGACATAGGGGATCCTTGAAACAATTCAGCTGTGGATGGTGTGTAATATTAGACTCGGAACTGCTAGATTAAAACCTTAATTCTACACAATGAAAAGATTCTGCTTGTTTAGAGTTTTTACTCCATCTGCTGGGAAAAAACAGCAAAACACTCCATCAATATTCATCTGACTGGCAACTGCTTTTTTAGCTTTTACAGTAAACTGCTGCTATCTTTGTGTGCATATTCTACGAAAAGATTACAGGATACCAGACACTAAGACTACTCTAACAAGGTCTGTAACAGTGTCTGTTTTGGTTGAAAACATCAATGCAGAGAATGAAAATCTTACTTTAAGACATTCTTTTAAAGCCGACAGAGTCTTAAGTTGCAAGATTCTTATCTTTATGGCACGAGTCAAAATATTTGAAAGTTTTAAGAAAACACGTTCTTCTGTGTCCCAGACCAGCAGATCCTGGCTATCAAAACAGATTCATGTGTTGAAGGGGTTCCTGCAGAAACAGGAACTTCCAAAACCTCTGACATCCATCTAACATTTCCATCAAATCAGAAATCCCTTTTATTACTGTAAGGATATAATTTTAGGGGAAATTCAAAGCTTTCTGATTTCCCATTTAGCTGAACAGTTAGTATGCATGATTTGTGTGCTTTTAAAAGGATCATTTAACATTGAAACTGTCACTAACAGAGTGGACTGTTTCTGAAAGCAGCCATGTTGATTTTTACTGATGAAAGGCTGTCATATTGTTGCCAGCAGGACAATTTGCCTTACATTAAAAACAGCAGGCTGACCATTAAAATATTCACTGATGCTCCTCTACATTTAGGAGCCATTTGTGGGGCTGTTTGTCGGGTGTACGCGGAGCTTTATAGCCCGTCTCTTCCATCATGCCCTCCCTATTGATTTGCTTTCTCTCTTGCTCCACTGCTGGCTCCTAGACTTTATTTCTTGTACCTTTCTTCCTTGTAATTCCAGAGGAAATGCTCTGGTTTACCAGCATTCTCCATTCCCTGCAGTGGCCCAGACTCCTCTTCTTGTTTTCCATCCAGTCACCTCACTCTGCAGCATGCCAGTTTTACTGTGTCCCACATAAAACATGCACAATGGCTTTAAGGAGACTCACTTTCAGGACTTGTCGCTGCTACCTGGGTTCAATTTTACAAGCTGGAGCCGGTGGAGGTTTTGTGGCACGCTATGACCCAGAAGGTTATGAACTGGTGTGTGTAGGCTTCACATTTACACAGCAAATGGTAAAAGCTGAACACTCTAAGTTGCTCACTGGGATTGTGAGGGTGTGGTTGTTTCTTTATGTGTCCAGGGTGTACCCTGCCTCTCACCCAATGTCAGCTGGGTTAGGCTCCAGCCCAGCCCACCCACCCCCACCTTCCACTTTGATATAATAAAAAAAAATGTGCATGGATGCAATCAGTGTTAAAGAGCATCTCAATTAGCATTTCAGAAGCAGAAATGAGGTTGTGTGAGGTGGCAAGGCACATTTTCTCATGTGAAACGATGCATTTCAACTGTGAAACATGTGACTAAAATATCCACAAATTCAGTGGAAAGCTGTGCTTGCAGCAGACAAAGCAGTAAACCGGTACTGAGTGGGTGTTTTAATGCCTCACTTCAGGCAGCATTGCATTAAAATCAGGCATCACTGTGTGGGTTCATGAATACTTTTGAAAACCAACAGAGTTTATCAATGTGTGTGTTTGTGTGTCTGTAAATCAATGTTAAGGCAGCATGTAAAAAACTATATAAAAGATGATTTACATATTCCATGTAGCTGTTTTTCAGGGAAAAGTCTTAATTGTTTTTAAGTACTTATTACCAAATATATCCTGCACATGTCACGGCATCCTCGCTCAAAAAAAATAAAAAACTGACCTGCATGGTGCCAGTCCAGAGCAGCCAGTAATATTTAGAGAACACTATAAATCAAACATTTAAACCATTGAGGCTTCAGTTTGCTCTGAAATTCTTTGAGCTGTTGAAATGTTGTAAACGTGGACCTGTCATGAGGATAAGTTGAATGTAAGATTTGAATATTGTCTAAATAACTGGAATGAACTTTTCCGACCAAAATTGTGCACACAAGCAGGGAATTTGACTTTGGCTCCACTTTGCCTCCAGAGTACAGACATCATTGCACTTTCTCTAACGATGTAACACAGCTTACCTCAACAAACAAAGACAAACCTCAGGTTTAGCAATGATGAGCCAGTTCTTACATGCTTGATTTTGATGAATAGCATCATTGTAATCTTTACGGGGGAAATTAGTTGAGCCTTTCTGCATCAAGTTAGATTAAATCAAAGTCGGTGTGTTGGCAGATGAGCAGCTCCCAACTCCTCATGAACTGCTAATGCAGACGTTTGGCCCAGCAGGGCTCACGTGAGGGGAGGTATTTTTTGGCCTTGTGAGGCTGACTTCAGCCTTTAGCCGGTGGAGCTGAAAGATTATTCTGTGTTTCCCCCAGTTGGAGACTTGGGCACCGTGGGGGTGGAAACAGATGAAGGGTTTCCCATGTGAGAGTGGTTCCCTGATGGATGAGAGAGATCCCTTGTCCTAATTTGCAGGAGCAACTTACAGCTGGAAAAAGCTGAGCGCAGGCAGCCAAACGGCAGCCAAACGGGCTACAGTGACCTGTAGCATCCGTGAGAAAGGCAAAAATCTAAAGATCTTCAGAAGGAGCTAAAGCCTGAAAATGACATAAGACCAACAAATAACAAAGAATTGTCTGTGCCCCACCTGTGGGTCAGATCATATTTCATAAAAAAAAAAAAAAACACTTTTCGGAGCAGAGACAGTTTCTGAATCCTGAAGCCTTTTTCTCTGTGGTGTCTTTGGTTGCAGCTGCAACACCGTTAACAGTCAGGGATGTGGAATCACCGCCGGTGGTCTGGCCTCTCACAAAACACAGAGCTGTGTGCGGGGTCAGAGCCGGGTCTGAACCAGTGCTGAGTCAAAAATCACCAACTCAAAGGCCAGCACATCTTTGAGTTGATTTGATTTGAGTTGAAGTGCAGTTTTTGGTTTTCCAGCTGAGCTGTGCTTCTTGTCGTTAAACAAAGCCTCACCAGCATCCTCTCCTGTCTGGGCTGATTTTTCTATCCACTTTTTCCTCAAGTCTCTCGGAGTCAGAAACAGAATAATTCCCCTCTGAATCAGAGTACAAGGGGAACAGTTTTAAAGTTTTAAAGGATTCTCACTGCACACAACACACTTGAAATAATCTAAAAAATATGCTCTTTTTATTCCAAACTGCTCCATCAGGAAATATAAAAATCAGAAAGTAATGAAAGCTTTACTGAGCAGTATTTTTTTCCACAGGGGTCATCATGTGACCGACTGGCGGACTGAAAAACATCTCGCCCATCGTTCTCATGTCCCCAATTTATTGTTTTTCCATTAATTTTCAGGTACGGCCATCTGTTAATTTGATGATGTTAATGCGTCACTTACATTCCTTTGTGCATTGGCGCGGGGCAGTGGATTTCTCTCTGGAAGTGGACGGCGGTGTTATTCCAGGACGTCCAGGAAACGTCTGTCTGCAGCTGCAGCAACAACCTGGAGCTGCTTGTGGGCCCTTTGTTCTGCAGGACCTAGAGAAGGCCGGTAATATTTTCAGACCTGCAGAGACCCTCTCCACTGGTCCATAATGTTGTCAAATGACCACCCATCGTTTGAGCTCTTCTTGCAAAAAACGACCACTGTAGGAGGTAAGCGAATGCAGGTTGAGATTTGAAGAAAAAGAGAATGGCCCTCTCTGTTTGAATATTTTTGTGGCGGAACATTAAAAGCATATCATTTTTAACCAGCTGTGTATGAATAGACTGCTGCTTCAGCAGGTTTTTGGTCTGTGCTTTTGTTGCCCCACAGAAACATAGTTTTCACAGGATTTCCACAGAGATTGTTCTTAACCTTTCAAAAATTATACTCTCAGAGTATAACACTCTCACTGCACAGTTGACTAACAGTATTAAAAATAATTTCATTTAAGAGGCCAAGAGGGCTGTTGGAAAAAAGAGGATGGATTTCATCCGAATTTTGGACTGCTACTTATGTTCTAGCACATCATTTACTCCCCAGATGAAAAAACATAGGTGACCTGGTCCCATATCTGCATTAGTGAATGGTACTATGTTGCTGCGTGAAGATGAGCAATCCTTTTGACATCTGAAGACCAGTGTTGCTAAAACCTTTCATTACCCTTCCGTTCTATAGATAGAAAAAAAGAAGACCATATAACTTCATATTCTTCAAGAATCACAGTAAATCACATATACAGAGGTCACATTTTACTAAAGCTATCAAATACATTTTTCTAGTTTCCAGTTAACTAATTTAGGAAGTTCATTGCCTCCTACAGTTCTTTAGTGAATTTATTTAATCTGTAAAAAGTTCACAAACTTTGGCGGTTAAGTGACATGTCCTTATGTAAACCTGTGCAAAGTGCTGAGCAGTCCATATTATTGTAGGGGGAAAAAGACATAAACATACTCCAGCGGTCGTCGTTAGTCACAGTGGTGCACGTTTGAGTTTAAAAACTGCATTGTGGTACAGTCTTAAGATTTGGGAATTCCCTACAAACAATTAGGTGTTTATTCGAAACCCTTACTGATGTCTGATGTCACTGGCGGCATGTGTACATGTGGTTATGAAGTCAGCTCCGCTCTCTGTGAATGGGCCGTGTGGGGAGGCCAGTGCTTGGCAGCATCCAATAATAAACAGTCGACTCCAGCTAACCATAATGATGGTTCTGAAACTTAAACCTTCATAGAAACATAACAAACAGAACTCTCAAAGAAGTAAGGTGCAGATGTTCAGTGATTTTTACCAATTCCTAGATGACATGTTGGTTTTTCCATGTATGGCAACACTAAAGGCAACAACAGCTAAAAAAGATCTACGAAAAGTCTGATGACTGGCCTTTATTATTCTGTCAGTGCGGATAAGTAGTTGATCATTCATTATGAGCATGTATTCGATCAAATTTGGGGAAATCTGTTGATGCACTTGTGTCAGGGTTATGATGTAGAATTTCATTTTGCCACCACAGAGCTGTCAGAAGCAGAAATGCAATATTTCAACATAGCAGCTCAATCACTGGCTACCTGGTCAAGTGCAAATTGAATAGTTGTTGAAAGCACAGTTAGACTCCAGCCAACTGGTGGGGAAAATTAAAGCTTTTTCGGAGTCCTTGAAAAGGAAACCGAAGACATGAAAACATCCACTCAGAGGCACTTGTCAGAGAGCCATGAAGAATTAAAGCAAACATATAACTGCTTATCAAGAGCTTCACGTTATCCAGAAACAAGGGGTTATTTCCACCTGTAAATCTCAGACAGTGACACATAAAACCAGACTTGAAACAGGGTGTACTTTCTCTTACATGACTGCTCTCTGCAATAAACTGTCATTGTGCTAATAGATTCTTTCATTTTGTTCTCTTTCTGTCTTAATTTATTACGTGTTACTTCTAAAAAAGTGCTTATATCGGTGGGCCGCAGCCGTAGCCTAATGGTTAGAGCAGGCAGCCCATATACAGAGCCCTTGCTCGCAGCGGCCTGGGTTCGAATCCAGCCCATGGCCCTTTCCCGCAGGTCTCCCCTTCTCTATCTCTGCCCCCTTTCCTGTCAAGCTACTGTCATTAAAGGCCACTAGAGCCAAAAAAATCTTTAAAAAAAAAAAAAAAGTGCTTATATCGGTACTATAAGTAAGTGTTTATGGACACACCACATGTCAGAAGTGGTAAGGTTACTTTTTTTTTGTACATGGTATCAATGTGATGATTTAAGAACCATAAAAAGTCCCTCTGCTTGTTTCCTTCAACACTCAGGTCTGTACAGCCGTAAGCCAGCGATAAAAACACAGATTACAGTCCTCAGGTGACTTCACATCCCAGCCTGACGTTACTTTAAAGCCAGTGTGTCCCACCTGTTTCCTCACATAGGCTACAGGGTGACCATGGTGGCACTTGGATAGCATCCAGGATATTGTGAGCTTTATCGTTTCTCCATAGAAACTGCAGAGGGCACTGGAGCTCAGTCAATGGAGACAAATCTGCTGGAAGGGAGTCACTGGCTCATTGAACTATGAGGAAGACGCTGAGGAAGTGCAGGTAGCCAATCTGTGTGAAGCCATTGGCTCCACACAGATTTTCTTGATATAATCCTCCCGTCCGTCAGTTTTGTAAAAACAGCACAACTCAACAGCTGACAGAGATGTAACTTAAAGAGAAACCACGATCCACAAACAAGGTCCACTGTACAGCGAGTGTCTCCAGTCTAAACAAAAGATCTTGAAAAGCAGTGTTTGTTAAGACTTGAAGAAACCACCGAGGGCTGTTCCTGATATTCTGAAAGCAATGTCAACAGTATTTGCTCCCGCGTCTGTCTGTCTTAACAAGGTTTGAACATATTTACCCGGACAGCTGTGTGGTTTGTATTTCTATCTTCCTTAAATCTGTCTTGCTTCTGCCTGTGTGAAATGAAAACAAGCATGTTGTTTGTTGTAAAAAAATAGGACTGAAATGAAAGTATAAACTTAATATCATAAACACTAACAGGTATGGTTTTTCTTAAAAAAGAAAAATGAAATAAAAAATGAATGACCATCTGATCATCCAATTTCTAACTTAGTAGGACACTTTTAAAGAGGGAAAGGCTGCTTCAAAAATGCCACTGCGGTGCCTTGAAGACTGGAAAACTTCTGAACCTCAGCAGTGTATGGAAAATATGCACTTAGAGGAGGTTTTTCTGAACAGGCGAGAAACAGACGCTCCAAACAGAGTGTAACTAACAGCTAAACTGAAACCTCAGAGGTAAGTAAAGCACCAATTTAGGGAATCCAGCCTCAAAGGTAAGACAGTCGCCTGCCTACATACTGTAGATGTCTTAAACAAGGACAGGAGACCTGCTGAATACCCTCACCTATGTCAATTGAAAATTGAAATTCCTTGCAATTTGGCCCAGAACGATTAATTACATCAATATCTAACAGTTTACATAAACCGACGGATTTGTTTTACTTAAAAAGTTGACCGAATGCCATGCAAGTAAGTCTGTGTAATTCCAGCGGAGCGGAGTTGGAATCCCTCCAAAATGGCTCAACAGGAAAGTTTTGCCTTCACGTGTGCGTTCAGCAAAGACGATCCCAGTCTCACTATGCTGACAGATGAAGATGAAGACAGATGTGTCCAAAAAAAATCCTGACTTGATTAGAAGATGACACAGCAATTCAAAATGAAAAACTTGATAAAAGAAATCACGACACACTGAGAATATCGTGGTTACAAATGATGCAAATGCTTTGTACATAATGCACTGCTTTCTAAAGAAAGAAAGAGAGAATTGCATTGTTTATGTCGGAAAACATACAATGACCCAGTTTTTGTTTATTTTTGTGTTTTGTGCTTGTTTTGCTCATTAAATTGATGTGTTTTGCTCTTGTCAAGTATACTTGGGTTGTCTCTTGGAAATGGGTTTCTCTTAATGGTTAGCTTTACTTTTTATGGGCTTTCTCTACCGCTGGTGGAACTTTAGTTCTCTTTCTAAATGTTTATTTTTCTCTCGTCTTGTTTTTGTGGTGCCACAGGCGCTAACCCTTTCACAAACTCTAGAAAGATACATTTTACTTCAGCATGCATTGTTCGATATTATAATAGGCTAATTTGCTGCATCATGTAATCTGGATGTATTTCATAGCAAATCTTCCCTCAGCCTTTCAGTTTAAACAGGGTTTTATGTTGTTTTTTTTTTTACAAAATATTCTCTATATCTTTAAAATTGGGATGCTAGTTATACTATTCTTAAGGATCCTTTTTCCTCTGAGCCTGTTCTCAGCCTGGCCCCTCCGGACCTCCCTGTACTTATGCATAGTAGTACAGTAGATCCTTAACCAGACCACAACAAACAGCACCAAAGCCCCGTTAGCATATTGTCTGAGGCTGCTCTCCAGTCATGTCGGCCTTTGTGGCAAATATCCTCTGTTTTTCTCCCACGATAAGCTGACAGAGTCACCTGGCATAATTTGTTTGTCTGGGTTGTGTTTGGGTTGCGAGTTGTGTCTGTGGTGTAAATCAACGAGGAGCCGGCTTGCAGAGGGACAGCTCGAGGCCACATCAAAGGACAGGGGTGGCTTCTTCTATTCCCGACCACATTCACTTCTCTGCCGCTTCCCATTGTTTTTTTCCTCCAGGAACTGGCGGCTGCCGCTTCTGTTTCAGTCGTATATCCTCTCATAATTTCACCCATGTTACGTTGTGTAATGCATTTGCTTTGAGAGGGACTTTGATGCGTCCAGATCCGCAATGCAGGCCATGCTTTGGGGACTTGTTGGCTCGAATCTGAGTAGGTTTATTAGTAATTCAAACATAGTCACTGTCTGTGAGCAACTGTGTGCAACCTCTGCATTTACAATCCAGACTCCCGCAAACAGAGGAAGAAATGCTCCAATGAGAGCCAAGGATGACATTCGCCAGGAGGAGTAAACAGTTTGCTGGTACGAGGCGCGGGCAGAGCCAGGGAGCCGGCCTGTCTAAGCAGACCAGCTCTTATGTCAAAGGGGGAACTCTCAGCACGTGCAGAAACAGTTCACCTACCAGGTCAACGGCCTGCGAGGGGAAAATGGATGGAAACACGCTAAAGAGAAACGGGGAGCCGAAAGTCAAGTTGTCAGAACACAGCTCTCTCCCAGAGGAGATATTTATACAACACTCCCAAGGCTGTAATTGTGGTCTCTTAACTATGTCTTCAGGACTGCAGAATGGAAGTGTTTATCTTGAGAAGTGACACGAATAGCCAGCAGCAGTTTAACATGAAACAGCCCTCTACTGGCTAGCTCCGGTTAGATTTGGGTATTTTGGTTCAAGAACCTCCGCTCATTTTAGAGCCTTTCCAACTGGCTATGTCTCTAATCAGAGGATCAAAACAGCTACATTATGGAAATGGGCAATTATAGAACCAAGCAGATAAAAATGGCATCAAATCGTCGGCCGAGGGTTAAGCACACTTGCTGATGCAGTTAGATTTCTTGGAGCAGCCGCTTAGGCTTCTCAAAAAATATGCCGACATGATATTTTTCGAACCGACTTAAAAAAGAAGGATTTTCTTCAGAAATGATTTTTATCACTGGGATTATCTCAGATATTAATATCACATCTGGGACGATAAGATGCTGTAAAAACTTAATGAGATGTGTTATGTGTGTGTTATGCGTTTTCACTCCGCACATGCCAGCTTTTCATGTTTACATATTCAAAATTCTAGTCAAATACAGAAATGGAAGCCTGTTATTTTTTATTAGCAATTCCTTCTTATTGGTAGCAATAAAAATCCACACACTTTTAGCTTCAGTTTGGTAGAATTTTCTGTTTCAGTATAATATTTAGAATTGTATTGATATGAATAAATATTACACGGACTGGTTTGATCTAAACTCCAAATAATCGAATGACAATCAGTGATTTTTCATATTTGGATCCAGGGGTCTGTGGTGACAAAAAGAGAAAAAAAAGTGATGAACATTCACTAACTTGCCTCCAAAGGCTGAAAGCATGAATTGTTAGCATGACGAAAGAATTCTGTTCCAGTTTTGTGAAACCAGCCCGTATATTTGTCTTTCAGCTGTCAGCGTCGAGTCAAACTGGATAAAAGTGGAGGGGTTCATTAATCAAACTCGTTATCTCGTTGGGATATTCTGCAGAAAAAAACAGTTTGAACCACATTGTGTGGAGATAGCGGCGCCCCCATTCACGGCCCCCGAGCGGCGATCCCTGCCCTGAGAAGCACTACGCTCCGTGACACGGCTGTCAAACCAAATCTCTGTGTTTCCTTAAGTCCTGGTTGCTGGGGTCCCACTTGAGGAATGCCGCTGGGTGACAAAAGACGATTAGCTTCCTTATTTCTATGTATGCTGACGTTTGTGAGTTGCATGTGTTGCATGGGAATTCTTGGCATTGAGCATGGCTGGGATAACACAAAGAGTCCCAAAGGTTGTCTTTCAGACTCTACACACAAAGGAGTGTGTTGAGACAATTGTGAAAGGTATTTTTGTCTCAATCTGACAAATAAGAGAGAGCAGATTGATACCATGATGAGAACTCATTTAGCTAAATGGCTAGTGAGAGAATTGCAAAATATCTGATCATTCCTACTTATATGTGATCTTAACAGGCGACAGTTATGAAAACCCATGTTATTTCTCTGGTGTGAAAACACAAGGTCCTTGTTTGCAAGATCAGTACAAGTGCTTTTAAGTGACCCTTTGTTCGCAACAATGAATCTGTTTGCATGCCCTAGTGAGGCAATCTGATTACTTGTGTTGCCACATTAGCTAAGCATTTTGATCCGTTGGTTAATCTCTCCTGGACCTCTGAATCTCCACAGGACTTCAGATGATGGACGTGGGTGTTTTGGGACTCCCTGGTAAAGCAATTTGAGCTTTGAGTGTCGGTAATGAGCATAAGTTGAAGGACTTAGCGGTTTCTATTGTAAAAGGTGCCCTGTTGAAATCCAAAGACATCTCTCTGTTTCCAGAGGATTTTTTGGACAAACAAAGCCCAAGGTGCACACTCATACACACACACATATATATATATATATATATATATATATATGTGTGTATGTGTGTACATATATGAAAAGAACATGACAGGGAACCAGGGACCTCCACATGGAAAGGCTACATTCGGTAAACACGTTAGAAATACTCATTTTACCCAGTAGAATTAGTCCTTTTCGGCTTTCCTGGAGGAATTCCACACTTTCCAGGTGTGGTTAAAAATAAGGAGTACGAACTTGACCAGTGGTGCTCAGAAGCACAGCCAAACATGCAGCTTGAATCAGGCCAGATGCCATGGCCACTGAGAGCATCCGGAGAGGTTGTTTGTACAAGTTGATTTCAGAAAATCCTAAAATAAATTAAAACTGGCAACACATTACTTTTGTTTTTGTTAATTATGGAAGTTGTACACTTATTTTGCCTCACCAAAAGAACATTTCAGAAGAAAACTGAAAGCCTGGCATTTCCATGACATTTACGTCCAGATTAAGTTCATGTTTCATGTTTTTCTTTTGAGAAGCGATTTGTTGTCTTTTGGTCTGTTTGACTCTTTGTCAAACAGACCAGGTTTGTAGCATCGAAAAAAAAATACATGGAAAATGTTTCTGAAAGAACATTGCTGTTTATCAAAATGGAATGGAGAATTGGACAACTCAAATAAGAAACATTTTAAAAGCAGTTATTATCCAAGTATGCAAGTCTGGAGAGACTTCACTTCAAATTTTAGCTAACATATTTGCTATGTTCGAATTACCATTTTCTCTAGCCACTCTAAGACTAATACCACAATCTACATTGTATGTTTGGTTCCTGCTTCCAAGTTTAGCACGAGATTCTTTAACATAAGCTTTAATCCTTTTAGCTCCATGAAACCGACTGGGTTAACCTTTGCTTAGAGGTGGGGTGTGGTCTCTGATTTCTCTTCGCACCCTTTAACCACTTGGAACCGGCTGCAGCTGCGGCCTTTACCTGCCATTAATAGCCCGGCGCTTTGTGCCAGGCCCAAAGCGAACTGAGCAGGATTACATCTGGCCAGCGCAGCCACAGTCTGGTTAAACTGGGTATGTCTGACATTCCTGCCTCTCTCCGTCTCGCACATTGGATTTTAATTGCATCCAGGCTGTCTAGTAGCTGATGGAGAGGGGTTTCCTTTGGGGTGTCCAATGGGTTGAACTTCCACTTAACTCCAGTTAAATCAGTTGAGTGTGTCAGAGGGGGACACAGAGAGTGTTGTACATACGTTCTCTTGTTTCAAAATGCCCATACCCACACACAATATCTTTTTTTTTTTTTAAAGTTCCTCAAATTGGTTTGTTTATTAAGCTCTGATTTCAAATATCACTTATTTCAATTGAAAAGTTTAAAGATATAGTGTTAATTGTGCTTGTAACAGTGTTATTCAGGTTGCCTGGTTTTGTTTGGACAAAGTATGTCTAACACACATCATTTCCCCCCCATCAAACATAAATTCTTAGGCAGCCTCATTCGAGTTGGACTAAAACTGCCCACTTCCTCTCACCTCTGCACAAATCTGTCTCACAGCTAAAAGCTTCGGGTTTAAATGGATCATTTCCACTCTGATAATCCCAAATTAACATTGCTGTGCGAGATTAGATCTAATTCCATGGCCTCTTTAAGACTGGAGACACAGTTAATTCTACATATATGCAAACAAATTAAAGAGTTGTTTACAACAGCCTTATTCTATTGAATAAGTCGAATAGTGTGGTATTAGCCGTTAATAAGCCAGAGTACTAATTTTCACGAGTTTTTGTTTTTGCTAGCAAGTAATAATCAAAGTATTTTACAAAATGTCAAAT
Organism: Menidia beryllina; assembly: GCA_013363375.1. Taxonomy (NCBI): domain Eukaryota; kingdom Metazoa; phylum Chordata; class Actinopteri; order Atheriniformes; family Atherinopsidae; genus Menidia; species Menidia beryllina. Next base: position 10,943,616 of record JABUIW010000152.1, on the reverse strand, counting down.
GTCCAAATACTGAAACTTAAAATGAGTTTATGTTCGATTCTGTAGGCACAAAATGAATCACTGCCGGGTCTGAATTTCCACCAGCTGAGCTCAAGCCTGACGTCAACTTTTGCATGTTACCAAATCCCCAAAATCAATTGAAATGCATTACCTGAGTGCATTTTCGCCAGGACAAAAGACTATGATTGATGACTTGATTTAACAGTTCTTAGATATTTATAAAAATGTGGATTGTTCATGACTGAATAACACAAACCACCTTTAACACCTCAACCAACAAGCATTTGGCCCCTTGTGGCCATAAGCTCTTGGAGTCTGTAATTATGAAGGCGGACGACAGCTAATCTTATGCCTCTTTAAAATGAAGGTCAGTGTTAGTTTTTTTTCTCTTCTGAGCAGACTGACACTCACACAAAGTGTACAGTAGATGAAAGACACCGGCCCTGATTGTACCACTACATCCCCCTCTTACCGTTTGTGACTCCGATGTTACCCTGTCATTTTAAGTCTGCCACCCCAACACGAGCAAATGAGCTAGTAGCAGCTGATGTTTTGGATAGTGCGAGCTGGTGTTTCGAAGGCTTTTACCATCGATTCCTTCATGACCAAAAGAGGGAAAGTCACAAAGATGGGATGGCATTTTATTTAGCTATGCAGTCAGTTTTAAACAAATATATATCTGTGTTAGAGACAGTCTTTTGTTTTAAAAATCAGTGATGCCTGAAATGAGGTTCCCTGCAACATTTCCATACGCCATGCATGGTTCACCCACGTTTAAAGAGACAAAACAACATATTGTCTGGGTGCATACACCAGGTACAGTGGTTTATAAGGAGTTCACTGTTCTCCTAAGCTGCCAAGTTTTGAGCAGGAGTCTGTTCCTCAGTGGAATGCCAGTAATTAGCTCAGTAAGAACAAGCTTTGGAAATCTGAAGGAAAACAGACTTTATCGCCTTATAAAAGTCTCCCATCTGTACTGCTTTGGTTTTTCTAAGCAGGCCGGTTTTATTGGGATGCTATAGCTCTCGACATCGACAGGTTGCTGTATGCGGTGCAGCAAAAAACCAGGAGGATTAGAAAACCAGAATAAAGATTCAATTTAAGGCTCAACACAATCCCACTGCCAAAACATTACCAAAGTTGTTGGTAACCAGACGTTAAAGTGGATATCAAGACCCTGTCAAGGCCTGTTAAAGCAATTAAATCAGGCTCCTTCAGTTTAGTGTGGTTTCCTAAAATCAAAGTTGAAACAAAAAGGCTCTCAGTTTCAGTGTATTGCATATGGAAAGTGTTTTAATGGCATTTGACAAAGCGTGGAGCAGTTTGAACCATTCAACAGATGTCTTTATCAATAGCACTATTAATAAAGAGAAAACAGATTGACGTCAAATATCAAAACTGGATTGTATTATGAACATCATAAACTAAACTATCTTCTTATGAATCTTTTTCACTAAGCAGTGATAAACTGTCATGTTTGCTTTGTCGACTCTTTATCCTTGACAGACAAGCAGTCCTGGTGACTGGCAGCTGAGTAAAACACTCATTTTAAGTTTCAAAGGCCATAATGCGTGGGTCCAAATGATTGAGGCGAATGTGACAGGAACAAATCAAAGTTAAAAAACAGACAACAGAAACTGATAAACCATCTGTTGAAACTCAAAGGAAATGTGGACTGCATGGAGATAATGATTGAAGCAAAGCGTGTGTGCAGATTTGACAGGCCAGAACCAGACGAGTGACGAGCAAAACGGGATTATCAAGAGGTTGAGCACAATACCTGTGCCAGTTCCTTTTGAAAGCGTCTACGAGCTTTCATTGTTCGGCTGTGTGAAAAGAGGGGACAGGACGAGGCAGATCTCCACGGCCGCATCTATGCGGAGCGTTGCCACCGACAGTAAAAAATGACAAAAAAGCACAGATGAACAGTCTTTTTTTTTGTGCTCCACAATAGCCGGCAGTGTCACACGAGACAAGGACGGTGCCTTCTCGGTCACCACTGAACACTGGCCAGACTGACTCAGCAGGCGGATAAATTCACACCACCACAAAATGCCTCAAGCTCTACCTTGCTTCTCTTTCAGGCTCCAGCAAGTAAAGAGGATCCTGAAGATGAAGCCTGTGTGTGTGCGTGTGTGTGTGTGTGTGTGTGTGTGTGTGTGTGTGTGTGTGTGTGTGTGTGTCCATTATCAAGGCAACCCATCTCCTGTTGGTGCTGAGTGCTTTTTTTTGAGGTGTACAGTCCAGCCAGCCAGGCTGAGCAGAGAAAGGACCCCATTCTTCTAGACCTTCTGACTCACAGCAGAAGTGCAGCGCTACCACCAGCTCTGGTTTCTGTGCTCCTTTTGTCTCGCGCCACCGATTGAGGACTCAAAATGGGTCTGGAGGGAACCCAACACCGCGCCATCACATTTCTTGTTGCCCTAAAAACTGCAGTCGCAAGAATTAAGCACGATGAACTGCAGTTATAAAGGCAGAATTCCTACAACTGTTGCTTTATGAAAACATCTCTAGCTGTCACTCTTAATGTGATGTTAAATTCGGGGATGCCACTGTCTTTTAACCTTTAAACAGGTATTTCCAGCTTACAGTTGAGAGTGTCCCAGGTGGGCTGCACAGTAAAGCAATGCCACTGACCCAGTAATGTGAGCAGAAGGCTTTCCTCAGTGTGGATCTGCTGCTCGAGCACTGGACCAGTACGTTACAGAGGTCTAACGCGGTGGAAGCCTGAAACTGTAGCTTTTTGGTGAAGGAATGTTGCTGGTAAACACAGATTTGCTATAAGATATGTGCAGTACCAAACCTGACCTTCACTATCAAAGGGATACAGTTCCTGTCCAAGGTTGCATACCAGCGACTCAGTGTGTGTCTAATGTGTGACAGCCTGTGTTTTTAATGGCATGTGGATCTATTGTGTAAGGAAAAACACACACTGCACAATATTCAAGAAAAAGTGACATGTGTAGTGCTTTTAAGATGATTTATACACACAAAGAATCAATCTAAGCGAGGTCTTGGAAAAGGTCTTTTAATTGAGCCTCACATAAAGCCAAAAAGGAGGATACTGGGGTTGATCCAGGCATCTTAAATATACTGAATAAAACAGTATAAGGCTGACAAACTCACCAACTAGGCAGTAAGCTATGTACACGTCATTTTAAGAGGACAGTGATAAAAAACACTGAGAATGTAAACAAAGTGAGAAGTTAATAAACTGTTATAAGGACATGTATCTTTTGTTAGAAAAGAGTCATTAAGAAATGTATTGATTAATAATTCCACTTAATAAAGAGTTAAAAGATGGGACAATAGAAAAGTTTGCAGAAGTTCTAATTTGGTAAATTGCAAGCTGCGTACTACATTAATAAGTTGAGGCTTTAATATGGTTGAATATGGGACTCCCAGCTGTGATCGTGCCACAGGAAGATGAAAGCCTTTTCTCAAAATCAGATCAACCACATTTAGGTCGTATTGTTTTAACTGATTGATGAGAAATATAACACACGTTCATTGTTGGGGTTTGAGCACCAGCAGGATGGTTGTTGTTCTGATGATGTTGAGCTTTAGAAGAAGAACTTGATCAAGACCAAACGTCCCTCACATCCCTGCTGTTTGTGAGGCTGTTCTGGGCGAGAAGTGTTGCACTGAGGTGGCAAGTTGGCTGTTTCACAGTTGGACATTTTTAACATTCCATCTTAACCTTTTTCTAACTGGAAAACTTTCAGATGCAGATTTGAAATGGGATTAAGCAAGATGAGGCAACCAGAGAGAACAGCATGTTCCGTGCGGTGCAGTCTCAGGTTTGTACGTTTGTCTGCAGTGTTTATACTGAATAGTCCCTCTTAAACCCCCCATCACCAATAAAGTCCAGTCGATTACGGTATTATTTTCAGACCAATGAAAATAAAAACCTTCAATATGAAAAAATATTTTCAAATTGTCCAAATTCATACTCTTTAATACTGCAAATGTGGTCAAGCTGACTTTAAAGTAATGACGAGTACGTAAATCATTCTAACTGAAGTGTGTTGCTTGTCCATTTCTGACCTACTTAAGGGTACGGGAGTTGCTACACTGCACCAACACAGCTTTGACAGTTCAGTGAGGTCTCATTTTCTTCCCATGTCGGATCTTTCCAGTGACACGTGGATGAAACACAGGTTCTCACGCAACTCTTGTCTGTCAGGAGGTTTCGTGTCTGTGTGGAGAACGGTGGACCACAGCTATCCTTAATATTTCACGCCTCTGTGTGGAGGGTGAGAAATACTTGATTTGAGGTAAAAAAAAAAAAAAAAAAGGGCCAGGAAGGCAGCACTGCGAAATGTAGAAAACCTCAGCACGAAGGCCCACTTTTCTATTTTTAGGACGTGCGTTTTGCCACCGTCTGTGTTTCAGACAGATTGAAGCTGAATAAAAACTCCTATCTTCTTCATGTTGGAGCATGCAAACATTAGTAATGCTAAAGATTATCATAATAATTGTGATGATGATCACAGTTGAAGGTCTTTAGCTCATGGTTTGAGCATCTGGTTAGGATGCCGGTCCCGGTCACCTCCCTGAGAAGGTCTTAAGGGTATGTCCTACAGGGAGAAGACCCCAGGGTAGAGCCTGGACTAGATAGAGGATTATATATCCGGCCCGGGAATGCCTTTAGATCCCTCAGAAGGAGCGGGTGAGAGAGATTGATGGTTGTCGTCCTGAGCCTGTTTCCTCCACGATCTTAATTGATGTCTCCATACAGTAGTTGCTGGTGATGGTTGATCTCCGTCTGAAATGGACCGCTCAAAGCTGACTCGCCCTTCTGAAGTTCCTCCAGACCACCACGTCTGATCCACCGGCTCTACCAGCCATTGCGCGACCTGTGATGGTGCAGCGGCGTTAATCTGCAGCTGCCACCCCGATGCAGATGGTGATTGGGGGGGTGCAGCGAATGGGCACTGGGTGTCTTTGCTGTGGCGGGGTCGTCTTTTTTGAAAAAACTCTGTAACCCAACACTTGACCAAGGCCAGGAGGAATTACAGGCTGGTGGATAAACAGAAGCCGTGGCGCAGGAGCAGGGCGTGCTCCCCTCAGGAAATTAAAAGCTACTGCCTCTTCCTTCAGTCTGCCCACCTTCTCTCATCTGCTGCCAACACGCTTAATGAATAGCACACTAATGGTGTTCAGGCCATTCTTCTGTCCTGTTGTCTCTATGGGACACCAGGCCTCATGCAGTGCTATATGAACAAATGCTGTAATTACTAAATGACTCATTGCTCCAAAAGATGAAAATGTTTTGGAGACGTGCTTTGCTTTTGTTGGTGGGGGGCTTTGTCCAGACTTGCAGTCAGAAGGGTGTATTTGCATGAACAAATCTGCCTTTCTTGATTAATGATATATTTGTGTTATGATCCTGCATGACAAAGAAGTGCCACAAATGTACTCGGCTGCATACTTGGGGGAATTTGTTTGGCTCATCCACAGCTTCATTGTGGTTATCATCGGATCAGGACGCACAAATTAGCCTCCGGTGTGCCAAAACATGTATCATGTTGTAAATTATACTCTTGCTCCTTGTTATTGGATAAACAAACTTGACTGATGTCCTCAATGTTTGTAACTGATTCCATAAATGTCCTCGTTCAAGATGAGACTTCAGGGGTGAAGAGAGACATTTCAATGCACACCCTTTTGTTTTGGAGTAAATTATTTGATAAAAGTGAGATTATCAGAACCATCAACTCAGTATTGGACACAGCAAGCATTTGAAAACAAAAGTTACCAAGAGAATGTATGACGTGTATGAAATGTTACATGTAAAACATTAATCTCATATAAAATATATGGCCTATTCAGTCAAATAGAAACCATTTAAAGAAAAAAATCTCCTCGTGGTTAACTTAAAACACAGGCACTGTGAAATAGTGAGCGCATGCCAAAGCTGATAAAGACCACTGTTGTTCCATCAAAATATTTGTTTGTTGAGGTTCACAAGGTTCAGGATTCACACAGGTCAGTGCACACTCTGGTTAGGAATCCCCTCGTGTTTGCCAACAATCACAGAAGTTGTTTTGTTCTCTTGAGAGAATTATTTTAATTCACAAAGGCTTACAGAGAGGAGGCCAAAGTGTTTGGGATTAAATGGCAGTTATGTCACCCGATTCTGACATAATCAAAAGAACCATTTCTTTGTTCGTTGCAGTGATAGTTGCAAATCTGGCCTTGTGTGGTGACTGGGGGCTGCTGTGGGGCCTCTGAATCCCTGGATTTTCAATAAAGAGCACCTGAAGAGTTTTCCACTTCAAACTGACAGAGAACATCATCCCTCTGCCTGGAGGAAACGTAATACTTCTTAAGGGGGTATTTATGTTTCACAAGTCTGAAGTACTGCTAAGAATGGTTTTCCATTGCACGTATACGCTGTTAAAAAAATTACAGAGCAGTCAGAGATATGACACAAAGTGCTCCAGCTGCAACCGTCAAACAGGTGATATGAATATCAAACATTAGATACAGCACATTATGACTTCCTGTACGGTTTCACCTGTACTTGCAAATCAAGGTATTGGCCTGTGAAGGACTTCGGGAATACAGAGTGAGAAATGTGGACAATTAATTACGTTTTTAAAAAATGTTTTTGTCTATTTTTGTATATATTTGTTGCTCTTTTCTTAGGCAGAATTAATCAGTTATGTTCTGGAAGCTTAATTTAACTGTTACATGCATATGCATTGATGCAAAGAAGGATCCAGTTTAAGTTGAATAATCTTTAAACTTAAAATGAATAAGTTAAGATATATCTGCTGCATCCTGTATCATTACAGAGCAATTTGCATCAAGTATTGTATGCTAATTTCAGTTTAATTTAAATTTTTTTATTTTTAGATGTTAAACTTTTACTGTGTCACTGTGTACTTAAACTAAAACATATTTATTCATACTGTACCTGCCAGCACTCAACAATTATAATTAAACATGAACATGTTTTGGTCATAATTTGCTGTTAATTTAATACAAAATCTAACTTATCTGACAAAACCCCAACATGCTTTGAGCTGAAATTGAATCCAAATAAAACTTTTTAACCCAAGTAAAGTGTTTCTGTTTAAATCCTGTCAAGATGTTTGTGAGTGTGATTAATTGTTTTGGTCATATAAAAAGGAATAATGATAGTCATTCGTTCTGTATTATGTCATTCTCACACATGTGCAGAATTGTGTTTGTTGAGGGTTTAGAGATTGATTCTTTGTCTTTTAATCCTTTTGTAATTTCGTATGGTTCCTACAAAACTCCAGATGCTGGCAGTGGCATGTGTGGGACCTGAGTGCACAGATGAGTCCAGATGTTACATAACCGTCTGCGGCTGTTTTTGTCTCAGACACACTGGAGTGCAGGTGTTTCTGACCTTTTATTTTGACCCCACATCACACGCAGACCACAACCCAGACGTCGCCTTTTCAGCAAATCTTTATTTTTTGAGAAAAGTTTATTCTGCCCTCATCTGTGATTTATTTCAGAACTGTACTCACAATGGCGGAAACAGGAGAAAAGTCACTGTAATCAGTGGTGGTGCTGGGGGGGGTCTTTCATCTGAACTAAGCTATACTTAACATGATTCACAGGAGCATAGAGCGGAGAGGGGCTGGATGGCACGCGGATTGGGTGGGAGGGCCGACCAGATAAAGCATTTCAGGTTTTGAGCTCTGAGGTTTGTGGCTGTTTGTGGCAAATGGCCTGTAAGTGGTGAGCGGCCTTGGCACGTCGCTGTTTGAACTGCTCGAGTTAAATACAGCAGTCGTGACTTGAGGGTGGGGGGGTTGTCTGTCAAGGTTAATGCAGGAATCCTTTTTCTGCTTTTGTGGTCTCATTAAAGAAGCAGAGCGTAAGGAGGCAGGTATTTTAACACCTGTGCTCTGTCATTATTCAAAAACCAGTGTGGTAACCGGTAATGGGAGCAGATTCCGAACCGGAAGGCCACCGGTCTGAAGTCCTTGCCTCGCCGGGAACGTCGTTTCCATTACATCCTGGTGGTTGTTTTCATGAACACAGACGCAGGAGGCGTTTGTGTACAACCTGGACAGGCCAACATGGACAGGCCAAATCAGGGGATGTTTGCATAGGGTGTGGGTTAATAAACTGGTAAGGCAGATAGCCAAAACATTTGTTACTATACATGTGAGTGTTTGTGGACAGGTGGGAGAGACCTGTGACAGCCTCAGCTGCCGTTAAGATGTTTAGTCTTCAGTGTTGCTGCTTTGTAATTGTATTAATCCAACACAGCGCACGCCAGGCTTTCATTGTCTGGAACCCTTAGTTTATGATTGACCTCATGGATTAAATAAAAGCCCAAACTTTATAGAGAAGCCCATAAATGTCTCTCTCCGTCTCTGTGTGTTATTGTGTGCTGAAACAAACAGTGAATCACCCCGTAGTTAATTCAGAAAATGCTCTCAGTGAACACATCTAAACAGACTGTCCCGTAAGTCGTTTGTCAGTCTATAACCTTGGCGCGTGGGAAAATGTTTTACTTTTCCGTCTCAGAGTACATTGGAAAGCCTTTCTGTTTTAATTGAAATGCTTTTACATGGTGGGTAAAGGGAGGACACTCAGACATCAACCAAAAGTTTAAATGTGAAGGCATCGATCTGACACAGGAATAACTTTTATTAGCCCTGTCTGATACCTGAGGGGTACACTTCATACACTGGTGGATTTGAAGTCTAACGCATGTGTACGGCGACTCTTTTGGAAGCAATTATTCTGTAAATAAGGGCTAGAATGTGGCTAAAATAATGGGACAAAAAGTTTGTCACAGTCTCTGGTTTAAGATTGGGCTACTTTTTCTGTTAATGTCAGCTCTAAAGACAAACCTTTTATGAAAATACAGAGAGAGTGTATTATGAACAAAGAAGCGTGTAGGTTATTTCGGTCCCTGAATATGGAAAGGAGGAGTAGGAGCTGATGTTTATGGTGTGTTATGAATATCTAGCCTCCATCAAAGTGATCGTAATGGGGACAAGTCATATGCTGACTTCAGTCATGAAATGAATTTTGACACAAAATAATCGAGTCTGAGATGAAGTTTGATGGTAGAAGCCCATCTATCAACCAACAAAACCTAGGACTGGTTGTTGACTGGATCACTGCAGAAAAAGTTAAATAAAAAAACATTTTAGTCTCACTCACAAAAGCAAAGACAGGCTGGACAATTTCGACAACAATTTATTTTCTTAAAGCATGTAACAAAATAGTTGAATAAAAACAGCCTTTTGCTTTGTACAACTAAGAAAAATGTTTACAGACAAGCAAAACTAAATTGTACAAAAATAATAGTAACATTGATACACAAAATGTCAAAAGGATAAAGAACAGAACATCCTCACGTCAGTGTGCAAACCGTTTATACAGACGGACCACCTCCTTTTGTAAGGCGGCGGATCCTGATAAATTATTTAAATAGTATTTATCTACACACACACACACACTTACACACACACACACGCGTACACAAATCGACCTCTCAAAAACAGCTAAGACAAACAGAACAATAATTTATCTGCTAAAAACTGCACTGGACATACATGGTAAAGCAAAGTCCTAAAAATGAAACCTCCCATTTTCACTGGTGAACATCACACAGGGGACAGAGAGCTCTGCTGTGTTTTCCGATTCCAAATGTCTTAGTATTTACAGCTCGTGCTACAGTAGCACTTTCGTGTCCATCGTTTCAAAGGAATTTGCAAAAAAGGAACTTCGGTCATGTTTTTCTTTCATCAGATTATAAACAGCATTGAGGTAATAATTGTGCATCAGATATTTCCTTTGTTTTGCCATCTCTCTCAGCAGAAAAGATACATACACTTCATACTATGTAGCCTAATTCACTTAGTACAGCAGGAGATTATAGAATTTGAGCATGCATCCTGCATCTGATGATTAAATGTACCTGATTTTAGATACATTCACAGATCACTGAAGTAAGATACTGTAATGAAAGAAATTTGAACTTTTTCAAAGTATTACAATTTTGTTTACTGCCTACATTGTAGGCAAGAGTCAATAAATTAGATGTATTTACATCCTTTCATATTGAAACCCTCAAAAGTCGAGGGAGATAAAACTCTTCAGTGATGTGATATAGGGAATCAAAGTGGGAATCCTGGCTTTGTGATCACAGACAATTTAGAAAAAAACTAAACAAAAACTATCAATCCACTTTTTTTTCTATTGCTTTGATAAAAGAAGATCATTGCTTCCATCTAATCCTGAGAATCAAAAACCAGACATCAGCAAGCTCGTGATAATTGTGTGTAAACTAGAACTAACCTACACTGACTGCTTTCTCTCCACTGAGACTCTTAGGTAGATAGGCTAAGGAAAAAAACAACTATTTGTTCATTCATGGCTAGTCTTCCACACTCACACTTCATACATGAGCTCACGCATCCATAAAACCATGTCCCCCTTATTTCTAACTCACTCTTTCAACAGCATTTCAAAGATGCAAATCCTTAACAAAAAATCATTTTGAGTTTTAATGCTATCGTCATCCTTTCAGTCCTTAAATGTTGTATCATTTATAAACTTTATCCTGGCCAGTTTGGTAAAGAACAATAAATTTGTAGATTTCTTTTTTCTTTGGGATGTCCACACAGAAAGTAAAGTAGAAAGGCACACAGGAAATTAGACAGAAAGACAGAGATGTAAAGGCTTGGAAGTGCATAGTTTTCTTTGAGGAACCGTTTCCTTGCAGAGATGAATGAGGTCTTTCAGGGAGCTGAAAGGCAGGCAGACCTGGGACTGAAAGGTGTTGGGGTCCTATTTGTAAAAGTTACAGGGCTTGCTTTATTTGTTTCTCCAGCTCCGCCGTCTCTCTGAACCTCCACTGGCAGTCAGCTGGTCATTGGTGCTTTGCCTGAACCAACTCCAAGATACCCTGAGGCTGACCACATGCTCCGTCCGAGTGTGTGTGCCACAGAAGAAAGTGTTGCGGAGATAAATTGGACCCTGGACTTTCCAGGACAATATATGAGTTCTTACTTTATACAAAAAAGGTGCATTCTTCAAAGCTTTCTGCATCATCCGTTTATGCATCTGTTGAAAAAGAAGACACAGAGTAAGAAACTGAAGACTGGCCTTTGTGGAAGCAATAAAACCCCATTGAGTGTTTGAACGTAAAAAAAAGCTTACCTCTGCATTCGTACTTGAGGTCTGAGAAGTATACCATTTCTTGTGAAAAGACAAACAGGCCTAGCCTGCCGCCTGCATATGTCTTGTCATAGATGCTTCCAGAGTCAGCCATGATTTTCTTACCCTCATACATCACAACTCTGTGGAAGACAAAAGGGTGCAAATGAGATCCTGGCACTTCACACTAAACTCTTGCAGAGAGAAAATATGGACATTGATGTCATCTGCCCACCTAATAAGTCCTGTCCTCGGCCTGTGGATCAGATGCCACCTGTAGGCAGTGAAGTCTTTCCATCCGACATTCTTAGGATCGTGCCACAGAGTACGGACCTAACAGATGAGGACATAGACAGGCCATGGGTTTGCTTGTTTTACGCACCTCTTATCACACATTAATATCACCAAAAACGTGGCCCATCTTTAGCATACCTGTCCTGCGGTGTTGCCTGTGTGCCAGAGAGCATTTCTGAGGTGCTCCCCAGGGCCAGTGGTGGAGTTGACCACTTTAATGGACAGGCCAGAGTAACCCTGGGCCTTGGTGGGTTTGTTTGACCAGTAGGTCTGTGTGATCTGCTTCCACATCACGACGTAGAACCTGGAACTGGACTGGTAGCCGAATACAAAGCCGGCGTAATCGTCGTCCCTCTCTGTGTTGATGAAGAACGTCCCGCTGAAGTCTACTGAATTGAACTCGTGGTATCCTGTGTAAGAAAAGATAAAAATCAGCTGTGCCTTTGCAGCTCGGCTTGCTTTCGACTCTGGGAAGCCCAGATGTGTTTTGCTATGAAACCATTAAAAGAGGACTATCAGGACTAAGAGGACTAAACTTGTGTGACCACCTCCATCCTGTTACCTACCGACTGCAATGCCAGGATCACAGTTGACGGTCTGAACCAGCTCTTTGCCCTGATGGCGGACAACCCAGTTGGGATCAATCTGGGATGTGCCTTTTGGATCCAGAGGAACCATCTGGAACTTGCGGAAGTCTGTCTCGCTGATATCGAAATTCTCCGGACACACATCATAGATGTCAGGCACATTATCCTGGTCGAAATCATCTTTGCAAGCGTCTCCACGGCCATCGCCTGTCAGAAAGAAATGTAAGTTCACTCAGAGCGCGAGGGCAGCTGTGTCGACATGCTGTCACAGCTCATTCCGATTTGAACCCACCATCAGAGTCCAGCTGATCGGGATTAAAGGCCAGTCTGCAGTTGTCTTTGTCGTCAGGGATGCCGTCGTTGTCGTCGTCGTGATCACAAGCGTCTCCCTTGCCATCTTTGTCATGGTCAGCCTGGTTGGCGTTGGGAATGTACGGGCAGTTGTCTAGATTGTTTTGGTGTCCGTCCTCATCAATGTCCTGGTTGCTGTCACACTTATCTCCCACACGGTCGTCATCCGAATCCAACTGCAAAAGACACAGCGTTCAAAAAATGGCACGATGATTTACGGTAAGTCTCAGACGAATACTGAAGCAGGCTTCCACAAGTTATGTTTGCCTTGCAAATGTTTTGAATATTGTCCTTTGTCTCTTTTCTTACTTTATTCAAAGGGATTCCTAAGGCTTTGTCTCTTTTTGTTTCTTTAAAGCTGCCAAGCTCAAATGACCCGAGATCAAACCAAACTCTGCAAATGTGTATTAGTAGAATTTCATATAAATCAAACATCTTCTGTTGATTAAGTTTGTAGCCTCTTCTGGCCTTCAAGAGCACTCTGCAGCTTTTGACTTTGATGCTCCCCTCCTGCCCCCAATCTGATCTTGATTCCTGTTGTTCACCACATTCCTATTTCTCAGTGTAGCATGGCACAGGTGGACTGAGCGGGCCTGTGCTGCGCTGACCGGGCATGCACATAACCCAAGGCCACCCCATTCCTCAGTAATATCCAGCCCAGGGCCTCTGTGCTCACATTAGTCAGCTAACGTCAATGGGCCATTGAAAAGACCCCCCCCCCCGCCCCCCACCATGCCCTATTGAACTAATATGCCCCTGAGCTGCATGGAGGATTTACGCCACCTTTACATGGCGTGATAAAGCTCACACAGCTACACAGGACTAATCACAGAAGCTCCATCTCAATTGAAAAACAGATATATGCTGAGCTGCTGAGAAAGGCAGGGAGCTGAATGTGGATTACCAATGGTGGGTGAGGTGGAAGGAAATGTGTCCACACACCTGATCGGGATTATGTTCCAGAGGGCAGTTATCACACATGTCTCCCACTCCATCCAGATCCGTGTCTCTTTGATCCACGTTGTATATGTAAGGGCAATTGTCCTTCTCATTCAGTATTCCTGGCAAAGAAGGAGAAGGAAGAAATCAGAGTCGCTCAGGAGAAAAACACAGTGTGGCACTCGCTTTACAGCAGGCACGCGGGTTTCCGTTTCAGGAGTAATATTTCCATGAAAGGCTCTCGGTCTCACCATCTCCATCAATGTCAACGGCACAGGCATCTCCCTCTCCGTTGTTGTCGGTGTCCGTCTGGTCTGGATTGCTGTTGTATGGGCAGTTGTCGCAACGGTCCCCTACATCATCGCGGTCATAGTCGTACTGCCGGGGGTTGTAGATGAACGGACAGTTGTCCTGTTTCGAAAAGAGAAATGGGCAGTTTTCAGACGTGCTTGTCACTTGCTGTCTGAGCTTGTCAAATTACAGGCCAGGAGGAATGCAGGATGAAAAGGTGCTTTATCTGGAGGCCTTCTATTATATCTAATGTTGGGATTAGCATCCGTGCAGCCCACCCCGCCACCCCCCCCACGATCTGTGGCTCTCGCTCAAACAAGGGAGAAACATTGCTTTCCTGATAAGGTCCACCACTCATCTCTTGTTGAGCATAAATGATGAGTGCAGACTCTAAGAAAACACACGTGTGCGGCTGTTTCAACAGACTTTTACTGACCCTGTCATCAGGAATGCCATCGTCGTCATCATCGTTATCGCAAGCATCTCCGATCCCATCCTTGTCATAATCTTCTTGCCCTGAGTTGGGGAGGTTTGGACAGTTGTCCTGAATAACAGAAAAAAAAAGTAAGATACAAATGACTTTGACTCAGTAACATTTCTTTTAATTTCGAATCTTTTCTATTTCATCTTAGATCCTTGCAGCTGTATTGGTGCATACCTTTTTGCAATGGTAGGTAGCGTTCTCCACACACACCAGGTCAGCATTGGGCCATCCATCCAGATCCGTGTCCTCTCCACAGATATGCCCGTTGCCAGCGTATCCAGGCTTGCACTCACAGCGGTACATGGGATCTGCAAAGTGCCCCAGGTAGTTGCAACGGGCGTTTTTGTTGCAGTCGTGGCTTCCATCGAGGCAAGGATTACGAGGCGTGCACACCTGTGAGAAAAAGGAGCGGCGGGTTGGTGGATGGAAAGGTGATCAGACGAACACATTCCCATTTGTGAATTTTTGTCCTCAGTGATTCTTCATAAGAAATGAGAGCAATTCATTTCAACATGGCTGTTTATGTTGGCTTCCACAAGCAGGGCTCCGCTCACCTGCTTGTTTGCAGCAGCTTGCTCCACTCCTCGCCCAAACGGCTGAGGTCCTGAGTATCGGGGAGGGCAGGGCAAACAGTTGTATCCTGGATCTGTATTCTCACAGCGGTGGACGCCGTTAAACTCAAAGCAGGCTCCTGGCACTTCTTTGCACTGTTTTTTGTGGGATGAAAACATTTGCGATCAGTAAACCGGAGAGGTCAAACACCGCGTGCTGTTTCAGGAACCATGGCACGCCATCTGTACCTCATCAACATCTTTGCACTTGATGCCATTCCCAGTGTAGCCAGTTGGACACTTTCCACACTTCCAGGAACCATCGGGGAAACTGGTGCACTTGGCCCCAGAAAAGCAGGGGTTGGACAAACACCCATCTAAAAAAAACAACCCGTCTCATTATCAAGATCCTTCAGATGTGATTTTAAAAATAAGGTAAAGAACCATGCAATTGAAAAACATACCCATAAACAACTATAATAGGCTCTGTTAGCTATTATAGTGACTCACCAATTGGGCAGGCTTTCTTGTTGCACATCTGTCTGTCTACGCCATCCCCAACACACTCTTTCCCGCCGTGTCGTGGAGGCGGGTTGTTGCACAGGCGCTTACGAGTCTGGACGCCACCTCCGCAGGTGAGCGTGCACGTATCCCAGAGCGACCAGGGCCCCCAGTTACCGTTGACTGAAAGAGAGAAGAACGAAATGGGACCCTTTTCCTCTCCTCTCCCCTCCTTGTGACGAGGAAAATGCAAACCTGGAGTGGATGCCAGAGGAAGGAAACTTACTGGGACACGGAGACTTCTGGCACTTCTCGGTTTGCCGACCCTCTCCCGCACAATCTTTGCCTCCCAGCTGAGGGGTGGGGGAGTTGCAGAGGCGGATGCGAGTGATGACGCCCGCCCCACAGGTGACTGAGCACGACGACCAGGGTGACCAATGACTCCAGTTCCCGTCCTGCTTGACTGAGGGTGTTAAAACGAAAGGTCAAAGGGTCAGAGACTGAGGCTAAAATGACCGTGAGCTGGCCCACAGCAGCAGTAGATGGTAACATCAGACTAGACTAGCAAAACAACTCAGACCCCAATGCGATGCGCCTGACCCTCGCTGATGGATACTTTAATGGGTTACTCACAGCGCTTGTCACACTCCTGGAGGTAGCAGTCGCGAGTCTGCACAGAAGTGCCCTCGCAGTTGTTATTGATACGGTCGCAAGAGCGCCCACGCTGCTGGATGCCCCGCCCACAAGACACGGAACAATGAGTCCATTCAGACCAAGGCGACCAGCCGTCCTCTGCAGAGTCGCTCGCTGAGCAGACGGGAGCAGAGGAGAATATGAGAAAAAGGGCAAGCGGGAAACAATAAAAGAGCCATTCCGGCCCCTCGCAAACACCCCCAAACGTAAATGAGGAGGGAAAGCTCCCAAAAGCAGATGACTATTAGACTGGATTCAGCTCGGACTCAGAGACACAGAGAAGGTCCTCTGTTCGGAGTTAGAGCTCTGAGAGGAGCCAGAGAAACAGAAAGGCCCAAAGGGATGCCCATTGGCGTGTGTTTTTCCTCAGGAGGAAATGGATTTGGACAAAAACACTGCACTGGTTGTGTGTAATTACTTCAACAAGCGGCTTTGGTTGGAGTGAATGTGAGCCTCCTTGTTTATTTAGGTCTCTGAGACCATGCCTTCAAACGTATGATGCACAGGTTACTTCTCATCTTGTGAATGATGGCCTAGCTAACAAAAAAAAAACACCCGTCACCCTGAAAATGATTCAGTACCTGGTGCATGTGGAATCCAAGGTGTTGAATAATCAAGCAAATATGTGTCATTAGAGCATTCAGAGAGTTTAAGAGATTCAGTGATTACAAGAGGCAGTTGTTCCACACATATAACCTGTCACTAGCTTGGATGTTATTGCTTTAAAATCTTCAAATTTAGAAAATGTTCTCTTGAACAGAAACTTTCTTATACAGGGGAGTATTTGTGGCTTTTAGTTTAATAGGGCTGAAATAACATGTAAAGGCCTCTTTCAGCATTTGTGGCTGTGGGTGAATGCTTCATCTGTTAGTTTGAATTTATACATTCTAGCCAATGGAGTCAATTTATGAAGGCTTCTACAGAACAGGTTTATGTAGATGGAAACTTTCCCATAGCTATGAGGACTATAACGACATCTATTGGACTGGAGAGGACAGAAATACATACGTGTTCCGCAGCGGGGGCAGCACTCGCCATCAGGAACAGTAGCGTTGGCACAGGGGATCAGAGGGCAGGATTTCTTGCGGCACACAGTAGCAGAGTCCTGCACAAGAAAAGTAAATTCAATTTAGTTTCAAACACACAATCAGATTTGTGAAAATCAGCAAAAATGCCGCTTCAATTTTCTGCTACATTTAGTCCCAGTGCTGCTTGAAAATTTAACTGAGACTAGAGTAATCACATTACTGCCGATCCAGGTAGTGTGAACGTTTTTGAATGGTTATTGTGTTCCCTTTTTTTAAATCTGAGATTCTGCCCCAAATAACTGATCCCATCTGAGGAAACCCAAGACCCCTGTAGACAAACATCTGCCCACTGGGCCGGGGATAAATGGGCGTGAGCCGGTGTCCTGATAATGGATGTCAGTCTCACCATGGTGTCAAACTGGGCTCTGGGCCTCAGACAAGTAAAGGTAGCCTTTCAGCAAAAACCTGTGAATGAGTCAGTGTGCATGCTAATGCTTTCCCTCCTGGAATTGATCACTGTCGGGGAATAAAGAGGAAATCAGGACATGGAGCCCAGCGGTGGATTGCATGGAGCTTCCCTGCCAAGTGTTTCGCTCCTTGAGCCATCCCCTTCTTTGTCAGAGCCAAACTCTTGTTCTTAATTATGGGCAACGCATCGCTTAGACTCTGGTTAAGTCCCTGAAGGCCACACTCAAGCTCAACGTCTCGAAACAGACGTGTCATTACAAAGTAAAGCCTGTCGGCTCTCTGCCAAGAGGCAGCACTCCTAATTACTGACCAGATCGGATGGGACGGCGCACACTTCAGTGTGTGACATCTTTATATGAGCGTGTGTGTGTGTAAGAACCGGTCAATGCATCCCCTTAACACGTGTTTTGAGCATTCAAGACACAATAGCGCAGATGGTGGCGCAGCTGAGGGCTCACCTGACAAGTGCACTCAGTGCAGTCGTCCACAGTCCATTCGTCTCGGTTCTTGCGTACAATACCGTTGTGAATGCACACGCCATTGTGAATGCCGATGCGATTTTTAATCAGATTGTTCTCATCTGTCTGGGGATGTGGGGAAGGAAGAACAGAACAAAAAAAAAAGATTACCAGGGCAAATGTAGAGAAATGCCACACTGAAACTGCTAACAAAATAAGTCTGGATAAATAAAGACATTAAAGACACAATTGTGTTTGACTTAACTTATCTTTGTACATAAATATCAGATTTTTTGAGATGGTATGCACTCTTGGTGATGGTAGTCCAAAAACAACACACTTCCCAAGTAAACACACATAAATTCTAGGTTTCCTCCTTACCAGCTGGCGGAGTTCATTAGACAGCTCTTTGACTACCACACCAAGGCCTTTCAGCTCTTTAAACATGCTGATCAGATCCTCGCAGGAAAAGCCGCACACCATCTGTAGGTCTTTAGAAAAACAGACCAAAACATCATTAAATTCAGTTCCTCGTCCGATGAATCAGTCTGAATCAGATAAAAGACTGATCAAAACAGAGGGAGGCGATGTAATAGAATATCACAACGCTCAGATGCCAGAGTAGATTCAATGGAATTTACCTTTAGTTTTGTGTCCGGTAAACTCTGTTCTGATGGCAGAGGAGCCGTTCAGATTTTTCAGGATCATGGTCTCACTTGTTACAGCTGAAAGACGAATGTCATAATCTCACATCTGCACACTGATCAACATCACTAACTTATCAATAAGGACAGCAATGTTTAATTCAAGTCACCAGCACTCAGAGTCACTGCAAATGACTGTAACACATTATTGGATAATACACCACAAA
The DNA here is from genome assembly GCA_013363375.1 of Menidia beryllina. Taxonomy (NCBI): domain Eukaryota; kingdom Metazoa; phylum Chordata; class Actinopteri; order Atheriniformes; family Atherinopsidae; genus Menidia; species Menidia beryllina. Next base: position 10,924,934 of record JABUIW010000152.1, on the reverse strand, counting down.
CTATTTTGAGACCCCAGTTCTCTGAGAACTTGCACAAATAGGCATAGCTTCCTGGTAAAGACTTGTTAGGACTTGCAAACATATGAGGCAGCTGATTATTAAGCACACAAGGCATCTTGGTTCGATTACTTACAGCTTTGGCATCCTTTGTTGCGGAGGATGGCATCCAGAGTGGTTCCAAACACAAACCGTACGTTTTGTAGCACCCCCTGCAATAATCAATGCAAAGTCAAAACCAGACAGGAGAGTCAAGAAACATTAAATTGTTCATCACCGCACAGTTGTGAGTCATAAAATAAGTGTTATGCACTTTTGCGCATTTGAACACCACTCCTTTGTTTTGAATAGATACTCTGACATAAACAGAAGTGATCTGACAGCCTCGTAGAAATCCAAATTCCCTCTCTAAACTTTTCCCCCCTCCGAACAGCCCCTGCTCTCACCATGAACCTGTCCTTCACTGCTCCTTTGCCAACCCGCAGCTGCGCGCCGGCCGGAGTCTCCTGCGTCAGGATGCTCTGAATCGGCGCGTCCAGCTCGGCGGTGTTCACCTCCTCGCATCCCGTGTACAGCTGTGCCCGGTCCTCCTGGACGAACAGCGTGATGTTCTTCCAGAGGCCAGTAGCCAGACCCACGTCTTCGATGGAGACCACTTGTTGCTTGTTCTCTGTGGAGTAAACTATGTCCAGCGTGTTCGCCTTGCCGTTGGAGACGATCTCGAACACGGGGCCGGTGCCGTCCCGCTTCTCCACGGTCAGGAGGCTGCCCCGGGTCCGTTTGAACTGCTTGAAGTTGAGCAGAAGGAGGAAACCCCGCTCTGCGTTGATGGAATCGATCAGGTCCCTAAAGGCGCTCTCGGGGACTGGGGGGATTAGGTCCGGGTTGAAGATTTTGTAGGCGGGACTGTACGGGTCGTCTCCCTTCACCAGGGTTACCCCATGATTCTTACTGGGGACGCGGATGAGCTCAAACAAGTCATACACGCTGTTATCATCTCGACTCTCTGCGGGGATAAAAATGGTACAAATAGGAAAAATAGGAAACATCAGCTTATGTATGACGTTTCAATGAATTTCTGTATCGTTAACAAAAACAAAAAACAAAACAAAAACAAAACTGTAATGATACTGATGAATTAAAAACTAAATCAATGAATTTGTCTCATTTCTACAAAAGAGAATTCATAAGATCAGAATTTGTTTTTAAATGTGCCACACTCACCTGCGACTCGCGCGCTCTCGCAGGTCCAAAGCATGAACAACAAAAAAATCCCGGTCAGCTTCATGGTGAAACACCAACCTGCTGGCTGTGACAAAACGGACAAGCAGCGTCAGACAAAGTAGAGAGCTCAAATTCAGAAGAGATGAAGCAGAAATCCCTGGTGCAGCCTCCTACACCTGCAAAGTTTTTGCAACTCACCTGTAACTCAGACAGAAACGCGCAAAAAAGAAAGAGAAAATCCCCGAAAATATGCAAAAATCCAACAATAATCCTGAGGAATGAATTTTTGAAAAATTATTTGAGTGAAAAAAAAACACCTTTAAAAGAAGGGGAGGATTTTTTTTTCGTGTTTTCTGCCTTCGTAATTTGAAATGTGGCTCTTTACCTATCAACTGCTAAAAAACTCCCTTTTAAGCCGAGGGGGGACAAAGTGCTATTTAAATAGTTTAATGCCCATTCCTAAGAAGTGGCTTCGTCCAATCACGACGAAGGGAGAAAAGGGACGAGCTTATCCTCTTTGCTCGGAGAGGGAGGGTGGAGGGGAGGGGAGGGGAGGGGGGGGGGGGACGTTTTCCTCTGCAGGATGAGGGACCAACTTCAGCATGCCGCCCTCAGACTCTTAATGGACCAGTGTTTCCTCTCTCAGGGTCCATCCATCATACCTCGGAGGGGTTTCCACCTCACAGAGACCATGAGGGACATTTTAGGTTATTCTAATACTCCACATAACTGGGGTGTCTATTTGAAGTTAAAACATCATAAAAGTTGCAAAAAATGTAACAGACTTTTGTTTCATGTGGGTTTAAAAAAAAGTAATGATCATCCTCCTGAAGTATTACCATGCATAAATGACGATGTGACTGTGTGCAAGTAAATAAATGGTTTAATCAATACATATGTAGGCTCGTAAAATTAAAGTTTTATTTTCTGGACCTTTATCATCACGTGAGCAGTGGCCAGCCCTGGTCAGTGCTCTGTGGAGTCTGTCTCACCACTAGAGGCCGACGTGAGTTTACGGCAGAGCTGCCTGAGGGGGTCTGAGGTGGTGCAGCTTTTTACCTGACTTGAAATGTGAGATTCCGGGCTTTTGTGGTGATTTAGATTTGAAATGATGTGCAGAATATGATATTCAGAGTATCTCTGTAATGACTTCTCTGGGATTATTCGGTTTCTAACGCGGTCAGGGGAAGAAGATTACATTTGATGCTGACTGGAACACAGTCAGTATCACACTTGACTTTTTTAAGTAAAAAAAAAGTGATCATGGGTTTGAGACTGTATTGAGCAGCTATTGAAGATGTCTTGGTGTTTTTTACTATGTCGGTTGAGGGGCCTTGAGAACATAATTCCAAATAAAACATAGCTAAAAAAATGATTTCACAAAGGACAGCAACATGTTACACAGATAATACCCAAAAGAACATCACTAATTTCTTTAGACAGACAAATATGTATCACAACTAAATCAGATAAGAGGTTTAAAAAAAAACAAAAAAAAAACAGCAGTATCTTGAAGGTCTTTATGTGGAAACTGTACCAAAGCAAAGCCAATGGACGAAGAGCAAAAATAGATCAGCCTTTGACAGATGAATTATTCCTATGAGATCTATATAGCAGCTTCATTTCTTTATTTGATTCATAAATTGCATTCTTCTACATGCGGTAGCACAGTTTTCAGAGCTTTGTGTGATAATTGTAAAAGCTGGTTCAGATGTCTGGGGATGGAGCCGTACCCTGAGGGGTCCTGAGGTCAAAGCCGAGCTGACTCCTCTGGTGCCGGAGAGTCTGTCTCAGATCGGGACTCTCGTCGGGACTGCAGGTAGCTTGTTTCGGCCTGTGGTGAAGAAGCCCTCACCGCCTCGGGTTGCACGACGGTCTGCAAAAGCCTGATAAGGATTTGTCTGGATAGGTGTTGGTGGGAGAGAGCGCAAACGGGCCGACTCCTGTCTGAGTGACACGCGGTTCGGGAGCTTAGATTTACAACACGTGCGTTTGCTTTGTTGTTATTTGTTAGCCCGGCTTCCGAGGAAGACGGAACATCCTCAGAGGAAAAAATGTGCTGCTGTTTCAGGAAATCTAAATAAAAACATCAAGGGACCGTTTGTGTAAACACACGCGTCGGGCGCAGACTGTGGTGCAGATGTGTCTGCACATCTGCACATGCATGTGCACACACAGACGCTTTCATTTCCCTTTCGTTCCTGTTTTGTGCAACATGGAAAACATAAGGTGAATGGAAGAGAAGCAGAAAGGAGGAACAGTGGAAGGAAAGGAAATGAGAAACAAAGAGAGGCTTAAAGAGGAAAAAGGACCAATGGGAGGGGGAGAGCATGAAGACAACAGGGAGAAACAAGGAGAGGGCCTGAGAAAGAAAAAGTAAGAATAAAGCAAGTGGGAAAGAGAAGTGAAAGAGGCAAAAAAAGAGAGAAATGCAGTGAAAACACGTTAAATAAACAGGGTGAGGACACTGAAACGATCAGCAAACAGTGACGAGAACAGAAAACGATCAGTGATGATGGATCATCAGCTGATGGATGGTAGAAGGAAAAGATACATGAAACAAAGATTAGATGAACCAATGATCAGAAGTGGGAAAAAATAAGTGAGGAAATAATCCCAAAACTGTCAAATACACGTAAGGAAGGAGGAAAGAGGACAAAAAGAGGGCCTGAATGAGCGTGAATTAAGAGATCAGAGCATACAGTTGAAAAAGATGAAGAGCAAAGAAAAATCCAGTAGAGGAAGGACAGCCGTTCACATGATGGGAATCCCCCGTCAGCGGCCGCCTCCTGTGAGTCAACGGACAGGAAGTCACCGAGTAACATTCTTTGACAGCTGAAGCAAACTTTCCGTAACCTCTGTCCTTCCCTCTGGCCTGTGGTGGGCGCAGAGCTCCAGCGTCCCGGCGGGTCCCGACCTGGCCCCGGGCCCGCCGTCTGCTGCCTGATTGTGCGACACGCCTTCCTGCGGGGAGCCTGTTTTTTTCCCTGCCGAGTCAGCGGAAATCTGAATGCTCGGCCCTCCTCGGGATCTCATGCACACCTGAGTTTCTGTCATTAGCTTGGAAAAACACGGATACATGATTGACTGCGTTCCAGATAACAGTTGATGGTCTAATTTGCATGGTATTTCTACATTGTTTTGGACGTCGGCGTTCCAGCGGATAGATGACGTCTTGCTTTAACCGAGCTGAGAGAAACCCCAGGCCCCGTTCAACCTGAGCGGGACAAAGACGTTAGGAAAACCGATGACTGGATTACAACTAAAAAAACAACAGAATCTTCTTTTTCTCTTGTGGGGTGTCGCATGTACAGCCTGTGTTGTTCTGAATTTGACCACACGGTATAAACCGTGGCCTAAAGTTTTTTTCTCCCATGCTGTTTTCGATTGATTCATTCATTCATCACAACAGTGGGAATAAGTCATAAGTCAGAAGGCCTGGTGCAAACGTGTTGATTTGTAAGGTGCAGGACACCAGTAGGAGAATTTGAATAACAACTGCAGCGTGTTCCAGAGAGGTTGTTAGACGCTTTGTGACATGTGGCCCCGGAGTTTGTTGCCACAGCTCACAAATGCACCAAAACAAGCTATGTTTTGCCTTTAAAAACAACCCTTTGCGGTCTAATTACATTCTTCCGAGGGAAGCTGCCATTGCTGACACGCTCATGTAGACCTCGGTGAGGATTTTTCTGCAGCGAGACGTTTGTTTTGATCCTGCACATAATCTTTTTTCTATCCTCAGTCAAAGTCTGCATATCCTTCATAAACTCACAGGATATGATGATCCCATCATAACTCCATGCATCTTTTGCTGGTGACAGCATTCTTTCATAATCTGAGTAATTTTGTGTTAATGTTTTATGCTTATACAGAAGGAAAAATGAGACACAGATTGAAAAATAGAAGAATTTTCCCTCCAGCAGCAGTAAAATATCGCAATGAATATATTTCCATTTTTTTCTAATTTCAGAGTATTTGGTTTTGGACTCATTAAAACTGCATGGCGAGACAGCCTGACATTTTCGATCAAAACAAAAATATAATAATCTTAGTTGAGCGAATTTGCTTATTCCTTTTTGGGGGAAAGATTGTCTGTATTTACACACTGCCTATCACGATTACTGTATACCCAACACTGCACTAAGACAGACACCCTCAACCTACGCCCCCCCCCGGCCTCTTTATGGCAATTAACCAACACAAAGCACACTGACGCAGAGCCTTAGAGGCCAAGCGTTTCACATTTACATTCTCTTGTCAGCACAACCTTTGTCTTATCAAAATTAAACTTGCCAGGCTTTCCTGATGAATGTGAGTCTCGTTTCGACTGAAAGTGCAGCATCTTTTTAGTCCCCAGTCACAAAGGGGCAGTTTGCTCTGTAGGTCCGTTCTGGAAAAATGCAATTGGATCGGACGCATTCTTAAAAAAGATAATTTACGAGCAGCACAGGCCCTCAAATGACCACCTGTGTGGTTCTGTAACTTGAGTTTGCCCCCTGCTATCAGTCATTTCTAATAAAGTACTCACTGGAGTGTTCACCCATGACATTAGTGTCTGAGGCAGGATCATTAGCTTAGTCCTGCATATGGCAAATGGCACTGGTCGCCACAGGTTCAGCTGCTCTGTGATTTCTAAATATCTATTAGAGTCTAGGAATGTATTCTTGATCCAGTTCCATCTTCAGCCTATTAGGTGGTCACGGTGTGCCAGCCTCTTTTCATGGGCTGCCATGGACAATGTAATTTGCATTCCAGAGCTCAGTGGGATGGAGGAAAGAGACGTTCGGGTGTTCTGATTCATCTGATATAATTGCTGCTGAGAGCGTAACTGCAGATTCTATTTAATTCTAATGGGGCCTCCAGTGAATGTTTTCCCCAAATTTGGCAAATTAGCACACAGGCCTGCTTCGACCATTAGGAGGGTCACAGCTGTCGGGCAGCTGTTTACTGTTAAATACAAATCAGATTAATTTTAGAATAATAAGGCTGACAACAGTGCAGGAAGAAAAAACAACAACTTTTCTGACTCAGATGCAACTTCATAAGCAAGTTGCGGACGTTGTGTGCAACAAAGGATGAAAATAACACGTAATTTAAAAAGATGTATCCGTCTGGCTTTGGGAATCTCGCCATCTAGTCATCCAATGCCAAAAATAACCTATTTTTTGGCTTCAGGAAGGTGAGATGAGAACCTTCAAAGCTCCACATGACATGTTTTGTTTATGGCGAATATGAATGAATGAATGAATGAATGAATGAATGAATGAATGAATGAATGAATGAATGAATGAATGAATGAATGAATGAATGAAT
>JABUIW010000152.1:10882011-10909445 GCA_013363375.1 Menidia beryllina | reverse complement strand
CATCCATCCATCCATCCATCCATCCATCCATCCATCCATCCATCCATTTCTAACAAATGAAGTGTAAATTAATCAGAATGCTGTGATATGAATATGTCTTAAACTAATGTCCCAGTGCTAAAACAGAAAAGTCAGAGATTGAATTCTTTTTATGGAAAAATAGATCTTATTGAATATGATTGCGAACTACATGAAATAGATAGGAGAAGGTCATGCTTACCGTGATGACCCGTCTCAATTGTACTTCATTTGATGAGAGTAAAACCCAGTGAAACACTTGTTGCTATGAGCACATTTTGAGTCTGTCTGATTCTGGTCTGCTTCTGGAGATAAAGTCAGCCTCATTCGGAGTCAAACTTGGATTTCGGCACCCTATATCAGTGGTTTGAATTAAAGGACGTCCTGAAACCAGATGCAGTTTTAGTTGGAACAAAGAAACACACCCCAGACATGCTGATGTGAGCAGAGCTCCAATTTAAAAACAGAGTCTAAATGTCTAAACTCTGGCTCATCTTAGCTGTTCACAATAGTTCACTGAATCAACTGAGCTGAAACAAGGACATTGTAACAGACAATAGAGTTCAGTAATTTTCTATCTGTGTTTCTTTCCATCCGACCAGAGAAGATGCACGCATATCTGGGTATCTTTGGTTTACTGGCTTTTGTGTCTCATAAAAAATGGAACTAAAATAAACTAACGTTAAAAAATGTTTCAGTAGAATTTCGAAAGGTGAGATTATTTTTGCTGTCAAAAAAGGTTAAACAAAAAAGAACAATTATTAAAGATTTTCATTGATGAACAAACACAAATAAAGTCTTCTCATATTTTCAAACAAGAACATCTCGACAATGTTTAAAGGTTAGACGGGACACACAAAGCACAGCCATCAAACAGTCTTTGCGCAGTTTCTCTGTCTGTGCACCACGACATGCTCTTTCTTTTCTTACTCCAAGTCCAATGACGCACACCGCTGTTTGTTCTCTGTGTTTGGTTATGCTCAAGAGGGGGGAAACGCAAAACTTTTCAAACCGTGTGCACAGAGCAGCAGCAGAAAGTGTACAGGTCCGAGCCGTCTTTGCCAGCCCCATCTGCTCATTTCAGATGCTTTTTAATCAATAGGCTGTTTGTCAGATGGAGGTCAGAGTGGATGTTTGACGAGCTGGCAGCTGACCACCTGGATCAGCATTTCTCAGCTCTGGGTCTATGAATTTAGAGAAGCAAGAAGAAGAAGGCCGTTTTTAAACTTTAATACTGCACATGATCCCCACCATAGAAATGGTTCGTTAAAAAAGAGTATTTGTATTTAATAAGCCTTAAAACGATCACGGGAACTTTCAGAAGAGGTATAGGTAAAGTGAAAGTTAAAATTTGTCATGTTTGTGGGATAAATGCAGCAGAAATAAGCAGAACCTATAGGGGGATATATGTTGGTATAGAAATTTAACATCAACCGGTAGGTAAAACATTTTTTCCATGCATTCTTTCCATACTAGCACTAGGTTCTCCACTTTTAATTCATAGATGCTAATTAAAATGCAGAAGCAATGCTGTTGCAATATTATTTATCTATCCTTAGTTCCTATGCTTTGATATTCCACTCCTCCTTTTTTAAGGCATGGTTCCTCCCCTCCACTGTTCATACAGTCACGTTTCTGGCTTGGTGACAGCGCATTTAGCTCCACATTGAAGCCCATTTGCACAGTTAATTTGACAGGAGCTGGAATACAAATAACTTTGCGCTGACTCTCCATAAATGGCTGAAGTCTGTTCTCACGCCTGTCATATTGAACATTTTGTCCCTTTTAAAAAATCAGCTGCAAGCAAGAGCTCAGCAATTAGAGGAAAAAAAGAGGAGAGGATGGAGGAATGTGAAAAAAACAGAGGCAAATGGAAAATCAATCCATAACTGAAATTTCTTAGAGTAATAAACTTTAAGAAAGTACAGGTTCGAAATATATGTTTCCTTGAAAGATATCCAATCCATCAGTTTGAAGCTCATGCTCTCTATTGTCAGCGTTCTCAATTAAAAAAGACAGAGGGCTGAGAGAGATGTAAAGCAAATCATTCTTTAAGATTAGTAGAAATTAAACACGTGTTGCCAATATTTCGAAAAAAATCTCATTATCTACTTATAACTATGTTTCTAGATATATTCTGAACGTTTGTTAAGAGTTTTCTGTGGACTTCCCTGAACATGCTTCTTATATTTACCATCTATTACCTTTGTTTGACATTTCCTGCTGCTTTAACACAATAATGACAGCAACTTTTATTAAGCTTATCATTGCCACAGTGTGACACATAAAAGACCTGATACCCAACAAACTGTCCGATGGCCACAGCCTGGACAGCACTCAGGCTTTCTAAAACTTGATTTGGTATTCTCTCATTTTTGCATTCAAATCCAGCTTCTCTCGATTATATTTTCTGGATGGCAGAAATTGCCACAATCTGGAGCAAAGTGAAGTCAACTGCATGGAGTGCCGAAGCTGCTGCCTTTCAGACCATCACCACTAATGATAGTGGAGGATCCCACTTTTATAATTGTGTTTGCATTAGAATTACAGCTTGCGTGCCGTGACAGCGCTGGATCATCGACTCTAAGGCGCTCTGGGGAGCGGTGGGACACCACAAGTTCTGGGGAAATGTTACATTCAAACATATCAATTTGGGATTAAATATAAATATTCGGATACGCCTTTCCCTTTTCTCTTGATTTTGCATAGAATCCATCATTTCCCGTTCCAGTGGGCAGTCGCCGGCCATCCCCTGCAGTGTATGTTTAAGTCGGAGCTCATTTTGGTGGTAGTTTTTGAAGCAGAACTGGTTTCTTAAAAGATGCCGTGACCAGTTCTGCTCAGATCAGCATCATGACTCAGTGTGCTCAAGAGTTTTTTATTGGTCTAATTTAGTAAAGTCAACAATGCAAAGCCCACATTCCGAATGTTATTCATAGTGACGTTTGGCACACAGGGAATACTACAGTGGCTTGGAGCTTAAAGAATTAGTTGGGTTTAGATACTGACTGGGCTTTAATGTGCCTGATGTTTGCCAACCAAACCAATTGCTTTCACTCTTCATAATGTGTTAAAGTAGCCACAAACAAGAGATTAGGACTGAGATCATAAAAAAGAAGCTGTAAACCACACCCGTTCATGATAAAGTGCCAAACAGCACAACCACCTGATTTATTTGATTTTGAGTTTGAGCTGCAGAGGCATAACACGATTTGAATCTAGATTAAGTTTATATACTTGAAAACGAACCTTTTTCCCCTCAGGACCTGAATGTGCGTTGTTGTGGGCAAACTCATGGTAACTCCCACATGTTCAGGGTTTCACTTTAAGGAGACTTGTATATATAGATTTCCATCAAATATACAGAGTATCTTCTTAAAAAAGTATGGCTCATTGACAAAATATGAGATATTTTTTCAAATGTGAATCCTGGCATTATAATGAAAAAAAATATTTTTACAGACATATTTTTGTTTGGTCTATTGTATTTTTGGTTGCATGACTGCTGAACTTTTATCAAAATCTTAAAACATTAATGACTCTTACTACTGACAAATACTTGGATGAACATTTTTCACTTTTCACACACTTTTGTCTCTGCATCTGCATCTGCTTCCCTTCCTCCTGCTCTTTTTCACATGTTTTATTAGTCTACTCTCCCTCCAATCACCCCACTATTTAATTCTAGCTTCATTCGCCATCTGATGGCGACTTTTTTTCAGCAGATCAAAGAGGCAGTCACAGAGTCAGAGGAAACATTGTTAATGATGCTGATACCGTGCCGTCAGCCTATTTGCAGAGTGTTCTCAATAACAGGAAGCCAGGAGAAATGAGTTCTCCCATAATTACATTGGGCTTGTTTTCCCCCTTCCTCCACATATAGTGTTCTGGGGGTAAGCTAGCATCGAGATGAAAGGCTGGAATGTTGATCTGGTGTACAAGGGGGCTTCCAGAGCGCGGCAGCAGCAGTTCAGTAAAGCCCAATATTATTTCATAATTGGGGTCGTCCACACCGTGTGCACACAAATGCTGGAAGCCTGTTCTGCTTTCCGACATCCTTATTGTCTTTATCAATGGAGGGCAAAACCTGTGGTGCAAAACACTGAGAAGTCAGAGCAGAGGGGAGTGATGTTAATACAATTTTTTATGCAGTTGTCTGAGCGCTTTGTGCGTCCACACAACAAAGCAGCAGGAGGGAAGCACTTGACCTTTCTGGTAGCAAGACACCCCTGATGATCCGTTTAAAAACAGAAATTATGCAAATAGCGGGAGATGGAATGCGGCTATTCTGACATGTTTGACTTTTTCCCCGTCCTGCTAGAGGTCAAAGGTCACGTTCTGAAATCTTTCATGATAGAGATGACCAGGTGACATAGAGCAAGACTTTGACGTTACGTGTACTATTTTCAGAGCATAATGTGATGGCTCAAATCAATGGCTTGCAGTGTTATTTCAGTAGTTTGTGAAATTTCTTCTGTTTCAGAAAGAGGCAGGGGACATGACGTCAAAATGGGAGCGTGTCAAACCTTCCGTTTTGAAAACAGCTGCAGCGATCTGTGGCCAGAGGGTACATAACTGGCCATGGCAGAAATCCAGGAAGGTCTTGGTGGACAACAGTAGTGAGGGAAGCTGCTGTGGTGAAGAGAGTCCTTCCATTCTCATTCTAAGCTGTGCACCAGATCGCAATATGAAGAGATACTGGAGAACCCTAAAATAGGTGCCCCAGACTCAGCCAGCCGCTGAGCACTTATCGTTATAGTACCTGTGCTGTAGTGATCAGCCTTTTGTGGCTGCCGGCAGTTTGTCTCAAGGGTGCACTCGCTGTGTTGATCCTCGCTGCGAAGAAGGAAGCTGACAGATTAATCACTTCCTCTCTCACTGACCTTCCAAATGTCTGGAGAACCCTTCTGACAGCACACAGTGCAGAGAGATGCTTACACTCATAAAGAAAAGAGACAAACTAAAAAAATAACACCGTGCCTAGTTTAAAAGTTTGAAAACTTTTCACTTGCGAGAAGTGTACAAATTTTAATCCAAAATCAATCGAGTACAGTTTTCATATAAATAGCAAGGGAAATAATATTTCTAATAATCAAAAAAGCTACGGTAAATACATTTAGAGGAGAGGAAAAAAAAGCTCTCAAATGACGAGTGAATATTCATCAAAATTCTAAAAAGGTGGAGTCAGTCACTAGTGAGTCTTCAGGGGCAAGGCCAAGATGAGAGTGTATTAAAGAGCCTCACCAGTGTCATATCAAACAGGAAAAGAAAAGTGTTAGAACTGTTAGAGCCTCATCATAAAAAACGCTACCCGCTGTCCATTCTCAGGTCCAGTATATAAATAAGACCAGACACACTCAGTGACACTGACAGGCTGACACTAGGTTGTTAAAGTCAGAGGGTTTTCCTGCACTTCACTGTTCAGTAAGTTTACAGGCTTTGACCTTACAAAAAGGCAGCTGACAAAACACTTTATGTCACAGCCCATTTAGCATCTGCTCATAATGCCAGCAGGTACATGCACAGAAAAAAAAAGAGATCTGTTGAGGAGAAAAGCCAAAGAAACAGTTAAGTGTGGGTGTGGTTAGTGGCCTGTGTGTTTGTGCTGTGTCTTCATTTCTTTGTCTTCAAACCAACAGAGCCGAGACACTCTTTAGGACCGTGTAAAAAACACATTACACAGAAACACTCACTTAGGGAACCCTGATACTGAGTGTAATCTCTGTAAAAATAAATACAGTAAGAGGTTCACATTAATAGAGGGGCAGAGTTATCTATCCGAATTCTGAATTCTGGAAGGAACAGTGTGTTTTGAGCTGCCCGAAACACACTGTTTCACAGAAACAGAAGCTCTGGACTGAGATCAAAGCTTTAATAAAAGATTCATTTTTTTCCTCCAGTGATCACACGCTGATGAAGATTGTCATGAGAGAATTCAGTTTACCTCTGATTCAACTTTAATTTGGTCATCAGAGATATTTTAGTACCGTAACTCTGTGATTAATCACATTGATAAGTCTAAGAGCTGACACAGCTTCTCTTTGAAATCGTTCACGCCTCTGTGCGTCATTAAAGTACTTAATGGCCTATCCCAGCATTAAACTGAGAGAGGGACGGCGAGGAGAATGGAGCTGTTGTGCAGCAGCATGGGAGAGAGAGGAGACAGGAATGGAAGAAAGTGAGGGGAAGTGAGAGGAGTGATGGATAGTGAAAAGATCTTCAGGCTTCTTTTCGTTTCAAATAAGGATTAGAAAGTGAATGGCGATTCCCTTCACACTGACCTGCCAGCCACTGTAATCAGGCACCTTGTGAGTGATGCTGTGATTGGCCAAAAAGGAAGAGCCCAGTGACAGTAATCCTTGGGAAAATTGGGTCCGGAATGACAGGTTGTGCTCGGAGACGACATCAGCGGCTCCATCATTTTTCAGTAAGATGAAAAAATTGGGGAAATGTTTGAGAAGATGGGCAGAAGCCCCCTCTCCTCCCTCCCCCTCCCTTTCTTTCAATCTTCCGAACTCTTTTTGACTTCATACCAAGTATCTCTGTAAAGAAATTGCTTGTCTTCACAGTTATTTCATGGCCGAAGTAAAAGAACTTTGGCTGTAAAACCCATTAAATGTCTTCATACAGCAGTAAATATGCAGATAAACGTCATGATACAATGAAGAATAAAGCACTATTTAAAAAAAATACTAACAAGATCATTATTACCCGGCTTTTCACTCTGATTATTGTTACCATGGCGAAGCTTAGATGCATTCCCATCCTTAATTGAACACTTGTGGTAGCCACTCACCTGTGTGTGCAACGCCCAAAAGATTCAGTTTGTGGCGGTAAGATTTTCAATCTGTGTAGCCTTCGCTGCTTTTGCACATTGGAAAATAAACCGGACAAGACTTTTCCACTGGGCTCAGCTTTAATGGGCTGGTGGGAACATGTGAAACTTCTAGTAGGCTCTAAATTGTTGACCTTTAAGGGAATGGAGGTTGGACAACCAAAAACAACCAAAATTGTGACATGGAAACAACAGCATGAACACATTTCAGAGTGAGTTAACATGAAGTTAGCTTAAACCTGTTAAGTTAAACTGTCCTAATGGGTTTACTGTGCTGTGCTGCAGAGCACCTTGAAATACATGGAGTTAAAATCAGTGCTGACAACCTAGTGAACTTTGTCACAAAGTGTTACAGCAGTGGGGGCATTGTTGCATAACCGGAGCTGTTTAAAGTATTACTCTTAGTGGGAGGCCCAGTTACAAATGAACAGACTCGCATCAATACCCAGCCACCCACAATTTCTGATTCTAAATCCCTCGACACCTCTCACTTTGTCGGAGCAACAGGTGTCCCAGTGGAGATTACAAGAGACCGGTTTTCATGCTCTTTCCACAAAAAACATATACACACTCATGCCGTGAACTGCGGAACGCCGAGGGGACCTACAAAAAAACAAAGAGGAATGGACTGATGCACTTTGTGTGCATGTGAGTGTTTCAGTGTTGTGATTTGCCACTCTGTTATTACAGCCATTACACACCACAGAAGCCACATATTGAAAGAAAGGAACTCCTCAGATTTTAGAGTTTGACAGAAGACAAGCATTCGTTGTTTGATTGTTGTGTAGTGATGACATGGTGTGGGCCGTATATTTATCTGGAGATCTCATTAAATGTTGGTAAGAATCAAAGGAAAAATGTAACCACTTATAGGTTGGTTAACAATGGGACTCTCCACTGAGTTTGTAAAGAATTCCAACTCTCTTCTTCTGCCTTAATTTATCGTGGCTGAAACTATCTGAACATTTCAACACTGCCTTAAAGGACACAAACAAGAAACAGCTTCCTCTTTAAGCATAATAAGAGAATCTGGAAGATATAATACACTGCTAAAAAAGAAAAGAAAAAAGAACACAACTAAATTCCTAATCTTTTATTTCTTTTATTATTGTCTTTGACAGAGTCAACAGTGTTGTTAGAAACTCCTTTCTTGCAACGTATTATGTTATTGGAGTGAATTCAAGTTAACTTTTTTCATGTGAGACTACACAAAGCTGAAAGATACATCCAACCATGATTAATGTCATGATCAGAAAAGCCTGGAAACACAAAGATTAAGTTAAGTTTGTGTTGTCGTGCAGTTCCTGCTGTACGAACAGCTCAGTGAGGCTGCACCGTCACAGTATTGGATCACATACCACATGTCCTGTGTGCTTCAAGGACTCCAGGTGTTAGCTTACATAAGACCAGCCACTGACACTCACCAAACTCAGTTATGCTTGGAATGGATTTTTTCAAATGAACCTGTACAGTCTGTCTTTATCTTGAACTTTACTATCTTATTTACCTAGCATCCCGATCCCTTTCTTAGCTTTTATTAACGTAATCCAGAGTGAAGACACATTAAGTGAGTGGGCTGTAATGAACAGAGGGGAAATATTAAAATGACAGTGAAGATTTTAAGCACAAGTGTTATTGATTGGGTAAAACTTTTGAGCCAAAATGGCAAAACTCTGAAAAAGCAAAAGTCTTTCTGCACCTTTTGAATAAATTGGCATTAATTTTTAAGCATGAGAATGATTTGCGTGTCTTATTTTTGTTGCTACCATCAACTTGCAGAATAATCAGCAGCTTTCTCTATTGAGCAAGTGTGGAAGACTATTTATTGCCAATAGAGTGAACTTATGATACTGGTTCCTGTGGGAAGTTTCTAAGACAGTCCTCACTAAATTTCATGCCAAACTATGTGGCGTTTAGGATTTATTTGCATCTTACCTTAACGCAAAAGAACATTGCTCTCAGAAGTGAATGTAATCTTGTCCACACAACTTTCTTTTACCTCCAAGGCAATCAGGAAAAGATGCTGAACTACTGGGAGCAGTAACATAACCATAAACTTTAACGTTCTCTCATTCCAAAGTGACATGAAATAGTCCACAGTGAGGTGTAGCAGGGTTCTTCATTTCTTTTTTCCTCTTTTCCTCTGCTCTTTTCCAGCCTTTGGTGTGTATTTTCATTGAATACCACGTGCAAAGCAATGATTAATTTGTGAGCAACTTTAAAATGACCCCTAATCTGCTTGTCTTTTTTCTGGCTTCATCAAATGTAGCTGGTGTTGTGAAACCCAGAGTCAGTGCCCCACTTAATGATTGTTTCTCTACTAGTACCAACATGAAGACAGAGTGGTGGTTACACAGCATAAATTAAACATATGCTATCCCCCTTTTCTTTGAATTATTGTATGTACGATCTTTACTTCCATCTATTTCTCCCAGCTGACTGGTTGAATTACATAATGTACAAAAAAAAAGAAAAAAAGGGAAAAGGCCAGTGACCTTGCTTTTGAGAGAAGTTGTTTGGTTTTCTTAAGCTATGTCGATTCCAGTGGAAACAGCCACACATCAAAGAATTTCTTTGCAAAAAAAAAGAAGTAGCCTAACTCTTCCATAAAGGGTCTAGGGTGGACAAAGGTGGGTTTTGTGTGATGAAAATGGACCATAAAGGCCCATTGAGGAGCACAGGAGGGAAATAAATGTGAGCTGATTGAAGAAGGCGTGTTGTGACGGGATGGAGGATGTGTTTGGAACAGGAGCTAGGCTGTGAGATGGCTCTATGGAAGTGTTTGCCTCCCCAGGAAAAACTAAAAGGAGACTGAGTTATGCCAAAAATCTCCACTTCTGTGCATTACTAATGTTTGTTTTTAATATGGTTCCATTTTCTTTTAAACCACTAGTGATACATCCCGAATAGACCTTCAGAACACAGCTATTAAGGCCTATTGGTTTGAATGTGTGGAATGCAAATCTCATCACCCAATACCAGGCATTAATGTATGTCCATCTACGTGCATATGTCCACTGATTAACCATAACATTAAGACAATCTGTTTGACATAGCGGAGGTCTTTCTTGAGCTGCCAGAGCAAATGAAACCATAGAAGCAGCAGTAGGAGCGCTTTCAGGGAATGCTCTGATGTGGATGCATGTGAGGTATGCACAACCTCTTTGACAACCCATTGTGTGGTGATTGCACGTCATATCATTTGTGGTTTCGTTAAGATAAAAGCACATTTTCACCTGTGGCAGACATATAAAAATGTATCAGAAAAAAACCCCAAAACATATTGATCCACGTCATTCAAATTCTATTTTATTTACATTGTTTCTTATAAGTATTCTAATGACTATTGTGGCTGCTCAGCATTATTGTGTTTGCACGTTTCTTGTTTGCTCACATCGCTGCTGTAACTGTGGACTGCAGATATCTCTATGCCATCTCTCTCTACTTTAGCCGTGCATTTTTTTCTACAATTACCAAGAAGATGCTGCTGCCTGTAAGGACCAGACAACCAAGAGCCTCTGTTTTGTGAACACAAAGGATTTCTTTTTTCATTCCAAAGCAAAGCTACACCAGATGCAGAAGATGAGCCCATCACATTGTCAGCTGGTTGATTGATATGAGGTACGGGGCTCGTGGAACATTTTCCATTTCTTCCAAAACAGCAGTCTGGTGGAAAACATGCATGACTGATTGGCAGGAAAAAGTGTTGACCTCCGTTAGACCAGAGAAAGAATTTATTCTGAATAGCTCTATTAAGTGTAGTAGAAAAAGACAGCTAAAGACACACTTTGTGAAACGTATGTGCCGTTTTGTGGTAGTTTCACTATTCTAAGCACAAAAAATAGATCCTGGTTCATTTGTCCTTGTCTCACTTTTGGTAATACACCCTCAGCTCAGAGATGCTCATATCTGTCATGTTCCATTCCCCATCTTTCAAAGGGAAGCTGAAGTTAAAAGGGTATATTGTGTGTTGTTTATGGCTTTGATTGTATAAACATATGTGCAGTTTCAGTTTAGGTGGTGGATCTCCTCCCACTTACTAATTCACAGATCCAGTAACACTTCCAATTCCAACTCTGTGGGTCTTTAGTTACACCTGAACTGTATGAATTATGATCTTATGCAACAGCCGAATATTTCTTTTATAGTGCATTTATTACTGCCACATGCACACATAGTGTTGCCATCAGTCATGAGCAACACATCTCTTACTAGTGTTGTGTAATATGATAGGTCCACCACTATGGGCCCTTTGAATGATCCCAAATATATCGTGCAGCTTTGCATAATTTCACTGACTTCCATTTTTACCCCTATTTTACTCTTACTGTCCTAACTTCCATTCTTCAAGTT
This sequence comes from Menidia beryllina, assembly GCA_013363375.1. NCBI lineage: Eukaryota > Metazoa > Chordata > Actinopteri > Atheriniformes > Atherinopsidae > Menidia > Menidia beryllina. The sequence continues at coordinate 10,898,239 of JABUIW010000152.1, read as the reverse complement.
TTTTTCCATCTATGCTGCACATGTGATCAATAACTGCAGCATGTGTGGGACTGATGTGGTCAAAATTAGTTAAAAAGTTGGCTTTTTTTCCCCAGACAAAACTGTTCTAAGACAAGTAATTGCACAAGGTCTTCGGGGGAGGTCAAAAGAGCAGAACTAAACTTTAGACATAACAACTTAACATAATGAAATATATACAAACTAAGTTGTTAACAAGATACTAATAGAAAATAAAATGTTAGAATTTGGCTATAATTACTCACTGTAGCATAGTATGCTATAACATGATCTATGTAAAATACTGTTTGTCTTATTCCTTTTAGAACTATATTTTTGTGTTAAAGTCTCTGGCTGTGTCTACAGACTCTCTTTTCTCTCTTTTTTTTCTCTCCGTTGCATTAAATCCACACCGTTAGGTCAACACATACACACACAATTTGTTACCGCATTCCAATGTCATCTGCATGATTTAGGACCTGAGTCCTCCTTTGAAGAGGCGGATCGAGCCAAGGAGATAATGCCCATCACACCCAGATTTCGGGGCTCTTGGCCGACTGGGACCCTGAGAGAGAGGTTTTTGTCTGTGAAGAGCCCAGCGTTGATATACTTTGCCAGTGACCTAATAAATGACATTTTTTTAGTCTTGATCTACTCTGGTTTATTCTCAGGATTTCCAAACTGCGGTCAGATTTGGAAAGCTGATGCAAGTGAACCTGCGCCCATATTTCCCAGAGTACCTCAAGCCTCAATTAGCAGCAAATTAATTAATTCAACGTTGGACCTATAAAGTGGAGAGATAATCAACAGCAAAATCCTCAAAGGACATGAGACACAGCACAGTCTCAGGCAACTTTTCCTGAAAGCCCTCAGCCACAACAACCTCCCACCACTCTCCAGCTGTTGCAAAAGTACAGAACACAGTTATCTGACACCACATCAGAATTATAATCCTGTTACAGTCGGACTCTTTCATTGTTCTTTCAACAAGAGCTCATCAAAGGGAGAAATGACAAAGAGCAGAACATGCTGTAAGAGAGGGTTTGGGGTTAGCATGCAGCGCAGACTGAGATTCATGGTATGAAAAAGAAAAACATGAGATAAATAAAGCGTTTTCATCAAATAAACATCTGTCAACCAGACAACTGTTGCAATTTTTCCTTAGGACTCAGTGAAAGAGACTTTCCCGACTGTGAGGATAAAGTTCCTTTGGGGGTTTATAGTGCAACTCTCTTTGGTCTAAATGGCATCCATAGAGAGGCTTAATACTGTTTAAAGCGTGGTTGTTGCTCTTGTGTGTTGGAATAAATTGGCCTCAGTGGAGAAGAGTCCAGCAACCAAACCAGCTGTTAGAGCATTTAAATAAACCACCTGTGACTTCATTGCACAATAAATTTATTCACAGTCCTTCATTTCGCACCATTTTACACGCTCCGCGGAAGGCTCTGCTACTGCAGAAGAAAGCCACGGCTTCTTATAAAAGCCTTTATTATAGCCAATATGCATTTACGTCATTGTCCGGCAGTGAAAATGACCCTGCCCCTGGCTACTCACGAGATTGCCTGCAGTTAGAATGATGCACAGGCCACGATGCACGGTCAAGTTAGCCCTCGATTATATCTTCAAATGACGTTGCAGAGGCCTGGAAGAGCAGCATATTTCAGTGGCAGGCTTGGTGCAGATAAAACTAATAACACCAGGCATTGAACAAATCAGAGCAGCCCCAGATTAGGCTGCGGACGAGGAAACGTGATGGAATGTGTGCTTTTCAACACTCCCAGTGTGATTCCATCAAAACCAAAACAGCTACCGGCATTGGAGCATTCACTGAGCGGTATTCATCGTTTTTTAAATATCCGATGATTAACTTGCATCAGTCTGTAATGGCCTCAAACAACAGAGAATTGTAGAACTTTCAAGAATCTGCACGCAAACCCTTTGAAGGGAGCAAAGGGGTAGAAAAAAAGACCAGTGGATATGCTGGTTGACCCCTCGAGCGTCCGACTTGAAACAGAACGGAAGCAGAAATGACTTAGTAGATGTAATTTTGATGCATGTTTCTTTTGGTTTATCCCACTGTTGGTGTTGGCCCAGAAGGTCACCAGCTTTGCCTGAAGCTGAGTGCATGAATTCCGTGGAAGGATTATCCCAGATAGACCTTGATGCGGAAGTGGCTGCGTGGAGCAACACAGCACAACAAAGATGTCTATGTCTGTAAAAGGTATCGCGCACTCAGAATGTTTTGGACAATAATGAATAAAGTTACGCCTCCCCAAAGCTTCCCATATAGCTTTTTGGGCTTCTCTGTGCCTGCAGCAACAGCAGGATTTGCTCTGTGTACAAACAGGTATGCTCTGACTGGAAAACCGACCTCTGATGTTGGTGACCTCATGAAGTGCTAGCTGCCTGTCTGACCCTAAAAGCATTAAATGCAGCATTTTTCCAGTATGTTAAAGTCAACGTTCCTTCACACCAGTTACATAAAACCCAATGAAATCGCAGGCATAGGATTCCGTAGAAGAGGCCTTTCTTGCTAGATGTGCCTTTATTTATCACGCAGGCTTTCTGAAGGCTTTTCCAGGCATGTATTAACCCTTAACCATGCTAATCTGTTACTGCAGAGAGCAGGTTCTGTCGGCATGCCAATAACCATCTTCTCATTTCTTATCTGAATGTCAAATGCAACATTGATTTTTTTTATGCTCTTGCAAATGAGCAGATTAAGAAAACAGATAAATATCCGTTTTATGCCCATGTTATATCATCTCCTGGAATGCCTGGTATTTCTCAACTTGTGTTCAAATGATTCATTTATCTCGATCAACTTGAGGACGATTCATTAGTATCACATCCATTAGAAATAATCCATTGCCAGGTAAAACAGCGCAGTCAAGTCATCCATTAGATATAATCTGTTTCAGTCAGACCTCGGCCAGTGATTTGGAAAACCGCAGAGGGGTAAATTAAACAAAAGTATCACATGTCCAAAGTGCTACTGTGCACATGCAATGTACATATGAAAACTTTGCAGCCAGAAAAACACGTTCGTTCATTTATAAAGGGTGACTGTTATATAATCTGAGTGTGCAGATATTATATAATAATGAATGGGTCAAGGTTTGGTAGATCACTCCTGAGATGAACCAGATGTGGGCTCATTTAGGTTTGGGAACACAAAACACTTATTCAATAGAGTGGAGACTTTTCTGTGACTGTGAGTGTGTGCTTGTTTCTTTTACTTCACTGGAACCATTTCTGTTAACGGTACAAACCTCGCAGAGGAAGTCATGAGGACTAATGGGGGAAAACATCATTTCTTGTGTCCTTGTCATGGTTATGGTTTTGATTGTCTGAGATCTGCAGTGCAAGTTTGTTTTGTTATGTATGCCTCCATGTCCAGAGGGTCATTAGTCCTGGAAATGAGTCATTTTTACTAATTTCATGCTATATGTACATGCTGGGTTAATGTGAAGTTTTTTTTTTTAGCATTTTTACCAGGTTGGAGCTCCAGGACCTACAGTACTTTAATGCACGCGGGTAAAAATCGTGTGGGCTTTTGTGGTTATTATTGCTTATCGATATTGAGTGAGACGTTCACGAACTCAGATTACAAAGTATGTTTATGAACTGTTACTGCCAGACACAAGACACTACGTTTAGATATATCCATAACATTTTTCTAAAGATTGCTTCTTTAAGTGGCACACCGTCAGTTTCATTCTTGTAGCTTTAAACTCTTTCTCCTTAGGGCAGGATGTCTTCTGTTACAATCTGCCAGAGAGCCCACATGAATGATCACAATAAACCTGTCAAGCTGACCATGGCAAAGTTATATCTCTGTCAAGCTTCTTGCTCTAGGACAGGTACACTTTTAATATGGCTTTCCCTCCCACCGAGAGGCCCTGTGCTTTGGGGTCTTTGAGATGGAAGCACATGCTGGAAGGAACATCACGCTGACTGGTACAAACTGACCCTGGACAAGGAAGAGTTGATGCCCCCTCATATGCCTCAGGCACATAATACTTCCTCAGGTCTGAAACATATCTGCTTTGCAGGAATAATTTATCTGCCAAAGAAATTGTTTTGAATGGTACTAAGACGATATTTTTTATGAGAATTTGAATAAAATAGCTTCCTGTTTTGGTTTTGTGAACCACATATTTGTCAATCTCATATCCATTAAACAATTAAAGGAGCTAAAAAGAAAAAAGAATCCACTGCCTGTGCTGTTCAGCGTGATTATGTTGTCACTGTCATTGGAGGTCAGTTTTGTGGGGTTTTCACTTGTTCTACTGTCTGGATGTGATGGTACCAGAGCTCTTTGGATTAATCAGGACCATTTGTGCTAGTCTATTCTTCAGTTCTTCGGTCATAGTTACACCAATGCTTTACCTTCTAGTTTTATTAGTCCTGTCTTGCCTCAGTTCTGTTGAACGGTTTCACATTCCCACCCGCGGTGCTTCTTCATTCAGATTTTTATCAGCACTCCCCTCACCTGTGTTCGTTATCCTCAGATGCCACCACCTACCACACGGTAAACTGTACTAGCATTAAAACAAACCTCTGACAATAACAATTTAAAAGATATGTATCTATTTGTGGTTGCTGAACTGTGACATTTCGATGATACTTTATATAAAATGTTGAAAACATGTAGCACTGAAGGAGTCTTTGGAAATCGACTCTAGAAACACGATCCATATTTGCACTGTTAGCGTAACCCTGTGACTTTCATTTGCTGCGTGTCGGTGCGTCGCACCACTGGATTTCACACAAGTGGCTTTGTGTGTCCTTCCAGCCCGACAGAAGCCAGCGAGGGCGACCTCTGGGCATGTCAGACCAGCATGATTTATACAAGACGGTTTGTTTTGGCTACTAAAGATTGCAGAAACAAAGAGTTGCGCTTTTCATTTCTGTGCAGTGTGAGAAGTGGCACTGGGAGTTTCTTTGGCCCAAACACAATTACACAAATATGCCTGTGTATTTACGGACACTCGTCGGCTCAGCTTTTTTTCTGCCTCACATGTTACACAATAGCATTCCTGCAGAGACTGACACACTTCAGGGCAGCAGAAAATATTTCATTAAGATCGCAACCATTCTCATGGGTTATGTGGGTATTGTACCACAACATGTTCATTCTAACGTCTTTTCAGTTGAAGGGAAAGTACAATACAATCCTATCCTTTTCATCTGGCATTGTTGCCCGTGACCCAGCAAGATAAGCCACTGGGGTTTCACTGGTTCTGTGATCTGGACCCAGAAATCTAAGACCAGTGAAGTCATAATTATGCTGTCAGAGCAGCCAAAAGGTGCATTCAGTCCTCATCCAAAAGCCTTGCTGTCTCAGTTAACTCAGAAGCATGTTCAAAGCAGTATGCAGACAAAATCCTGCTTTTCTGACTGTGTTATACAAGTCCTTGTTCTGGTACCTTGCTTTATTGCTGAGATTCATTGTGCAGCTGTTTAAAAAGGGTGAAAGGAGAGTTACATCATTCTGAACGTTACACAACTCCAGAATCTGGCACTGACTGGTGGGCCATCTTGTTGTTATCAGCTGGATAACAAACAAATTCAGCAACTGGACAAAGAAATACATGTCATGAAATAATCCTAACTCTTTTATTCTTGAGAAATGTGTACTTAAACTAAAAGCACAAATGATAAAAACAAGGTAGGGATGAGATATGATTTTGAGAGTGATTTTTCCATTACAAAATCAGCAAGGGCCTTCAAAAGCTTTAAACTGTCCGTGCAACTGTGGTGCATCGTGTGAGGAACAGCACAGGGAATATCAGTGGTACAATGTGTGATACTGTGTGGCAGAAATGCAGTGATCAGGAATCACATCCCACAGGAGTCTTCCGGCGGAGAAATGGGATGAAAGTGTGTTAAACCATGGATTTGGCTAGAAATGTTTTTCAAGAGGCCAAATGTCGGCGTTCATTGGGAGAAAACTGAGAATCTAGTCAACATAAATTCTGCAGTAACACCTCATTATTGTGGGTCTGCCAGCATGAATCAACCGACTTCCTCCAGGCAAGCCCAGAAGCTAAAACACAAGGGTGCACAGGGTGCCATTTTCTCCGACCCCTCCGTATTTTATAAAGAGTGCGGACCGGTTCCTGACAGCGCGATGATGGCTGCGACATGACATGGTAATGAAATGTTGGGTGGCCCACACCCTCGGCTGTCCCGTGGTAGCTCATTAGTGATTATTTTCCAATGACTACCAAGAGTTTAGCCTTTGATAAAAGAACGGCTCCGGGCATTTTATTGGGATGCAGTCGGGAGCCAGAAGGTGACACGTTTCAAAGAAGAGCCAGACTGACTTTCTACTCCAGGTGGCAGAAAACAGATGAACAGGGACTTGCCTTCTGACCTTTTGCACAAGTGAATCCATAATTCTTACTCTGGGAACGTTGCTTCATAATTAGCTCGAACGATCTCTCCTCGGCCTCCGATGAGGTTTTCTGTGGAAAATACAGTTAAATATTTGCATTGTCAGGAAGTGAGGGCATTCACTGAGTCAGAGGCATGGTCACAGGAATTATGAGCGTGATGGGATCCCCTCTGATTTAGCACGGCGAGGGCAGCCAAATGCTGCTGACAAATTCTGAATCAGGGCAAACAATATTGACAAGGCCTTACGTGGGATTTTCTCAGGGTCAGCCCTCACAAAGCTGCCGGGCTCCTTTGAAAACTCAAAATAGACCACAGCTGCATTCCTGCTTCTCTCCTGAGATACTCGATCCAGACATAACTATGTTTTGAGTGTGAAATGTGAAGAAAAGAAGTGCAATCCCCTTATCTTAACAATCTGTGACACCGTGGATGTATTTGCATTGTGTTGTGTGCTTGTGTAAAAATGTAACAGTTTCGAATAAACTTCGCAAAAAAGCAAGATAGCTCAGGTAACAACACCTGAGCTTGTACGCTAAATGCGATTGACCAAAAAGGGGAATCCTATTCAAACGAATGTGAGATTTGCTTTACAGATTTTTAATAACTAAAACGCAGCGTCACATATTACACAACTGTCAAAAAACCTTGTCAGCACAGCAGCCAGCAACGGTGAAACAAACACACCCCTCATTGTGGAGGCTTATTATGCTTCTTTAACTTCACAAAAACAAAAAGTTGCTTTAGATATTTCTTTAAGGGGAAACCCCGAAAACGCCCCTTAGGATCAGTGCTGGATAGAAATAGCTGATGGTTTCATTAAAGTAGTTTAAAGTCATTTAACTTTAATGGTGCAATTATTAGGCTGAATGTAGCATTTCCAGAAAATTAGCATACATAGTACACGTAGATTTTATTTGGGGAATGCACAATGGTGGAAACATTTAGAGACGATTCCCAAAGAGGAACCCAGGACACAAAGGCTTTCTCTAAAGCTATTTTTTGCACAAGTCCCCTCTTTAGATTTTCTGGATCTGGCTGTGTGGCACTTTTGCATGATGTTGGTTGTGGTCATTTAATGCTAGTGATTTCATCCCAGGTCTTAGCATATTTTTGGTGGTGGCTGGTCATATGAACCAGACAGGGTAGTTAGAAAACTGTACTATTCTTTTTTGATATGAAATCCAAACATGCGTCTGATTTCACTGCCCTGACTTGTCACTCACAAAGGTGAAGAGAAAGACATTCCACTGCTTTTGTTTCTGGCGCTGCAGCATGTTTGTTCTGCTGGTTCTTTTATTGCCAATAAGCTGCAAACAAACCTTACACGGCATGGACTTTCCCTTGCAAAATTGCAAATGGAACGATTAGCCAAGAAAAAAGAATGACTTTTTTTCTTCAATAATTGATCTAATTCAAAAAGTCATATAAGTACAATATTACCAATAAAGCAGCACCTCTAGACCATTACAAGGCCAATGTTGCCAGTTTAGGTTTGGAATATAAATATCAATGAACTATATGATGACATGTGACAAGAAAACCTTTTAAATTCATAGTTGGGTTCAATCAAGACATTCATTTGGTTGGTGCTTGAGATCATGGTCAGGACAAAAATATATTTGTTTAACAATGTGACTGCCTCCTTCATAGAAGCAGTTTTAAAAACTGTCATGCAGAGTCTCTCATTTAAGTGAACATGAACAAATGCCCGACTGATCAGTCTGACAAATCCCTGTCTGTCTGAGCTACAGGACAGAGGTTCAGGCTTGTCAGATCATGTGCACTTACTGTTTTGCTCGCCTTATTTCTGATGAAGAACTCTATAACAAACACGTCCTTGGAATTGTTTTCACTCAAAATCATTAGCAGACTTTTTCTGTCTTTGCTTGTCTGGGGTTTCCTGTTGAGTTTGGCATTTGTTAAGCTTGTCACATTATGATGTTCCTGGTAGAAGACAGGAAGACAAGAGAAGTATGTATCCCTCCAGGGTAAACATACCTTTCAGATTTAATATCTCCCCCAGCGTCAGTGAGATAAAAAGCTTTAATGACTGGTGAAGCAGCTGGAAGATAATCTCTCTAACACCATCGTATTGCACACTGTTCATCGCTTGAGGCTTCGAATTTTGGCTGTTATTGAACATGCTGGACAAATTAGCACCCCCAGAAATGCTCAGTATGGCACAGTGCATAATTAACACAGGTCCCTTAGCAGCTCTCATTTTATTTTAAGTATTGTTGCCATGGAAACGTTTTTAACGTATTCACAGAAAAGTTTGAAATAATGCTTATGTTTGCAGAAAGAAAGGAGAACAGTCACCAGAAGAATGTACCCACGTGACTGAAACTTTAGCTATGTACGGGCATACTGTGTTAAAAAAAAAAGTATTTAACTTTCAGCCCCTGTCAGTAATTTGTCCCTGTTTAAGGTATCGGAATTGGTTGATGAGGCAACAAAACTGTATAATGAGGTGAAGTTGCAAAATCTACTTGGTAAGTTAAGTCATAAATTGCATTTACTCAGCAGACTCATGCATCCAATGCAATTTACTGTTGAAGGACACAGTCAGGGTATGCAGGCTTCAGTATTTTGCCCAAAGGAAACATTGACAATTACATAGTGAAAGCTAGGGATCAAAACAACCAATCAGTCAATCAATTTTTATATTTTTTTGCAACAAAAGTGTCAAACAACCATGAAGCTAATTGGTATGGTGCTGGGATGATGATTAACTCTTATTCTTAGATGAAAAAGGCAGCATTTTGTTTTGTCTATTATATATTAAAAGGGCAGACCAGTCCATTTATCATATCCCTCTCTTTGTTGCCACTTTATTAAAAGCACACTGAATTAATTTGACAGACATATTTTTGTTGATTTTTTACTTTGTTATTGTAAAAAATATAATCTGTATATATTAGACAACAGTTCTGCACAGATCATGAAGAAAAGAGGGCGACCTTAAAACTCAAGACAAGTTTTGCCCATAAGTCATGGTGATGGTTATACGATCGAGTCAACCAGAGATTGATAGAATCTGCTTCAGGATAGCGATTCTTTTAGAAGTTAATGAGGTGCCCCGGCTTGGTTCACTTTTATCACTTAGATGTCTTTGGCAATCCTCAGACGTTTCCAGTACCTCACAACAGAGATGCAGGAGTGAGCATTTCGAAGAAAATCCAACAAAAGATGGAAAAAGCTGTCGCCTACCTTCCTGTTTTATTCTGAACCTTTAGAAACTGAATTTGCCAAAAACTTGAATTCCATTTGTTTCCATGCTTGGAACTAAGATACCACTGATGTGATCCTCTATAAATAAGGAAATGGTAAATTTCATATGATGTCATGATATCAGCTGTTTGTTATCACACCTTATTGCACACTTGTGGGCATGTTACTCTTTGCGGTCTGACTAAATTAGACTGACATGAAAATTGTCTCATGATAATAATCAATCCATGCACAACTTTTGTGTTTTTAACGATTGCTCAGGCATTCTGCTGAACTGTGTGAGAGCTTATCTGTCTTTGTGAACGCTCAGATTTCTGCCTCATCTCCCGTGAGACTGATACTCATGGGAATAGCAGGAAATCTTCTGGAGATGAAAAGCGTCATGCCCCTGTGGCAATGCTCAGACTGTCTGGCTCTGTCTGCGTCCCTCTGACTCACTGTCATCACAGTCACCGAGCCTCCTGTGATCCGCGGTCCCTGTCCAGGCTCCTGTCCGGAGCGGAGCACACTTCAACCTGCCTCGGTTTGACGCCATCTTGGCTGTCACCACTCACCAAACTGAAATCTACAGAAGTCCAAGCACTGATTTTCAGTGAGCAGTCCTCAAAGTTTTACCGCCACTTAAGCCAACACGCAATCTAAACGTCATGCAGAGTTTTGCAAAAGTTGCCAAAATGTTTTTTTCCTCTGAAACTGAAGCACATTGTTCAATGTGTCCGAGCGTCTTCACCACAATGGTGTTTTTATCTTCAAACAGGTGCCGTCAAATCCAGCCAAGGCATGAAGTGTGGACGCTGTAAAACATGAAGTTTCACAGTTTTTTACCTTTTAGATTTCCTACAAAGTTTTCCATGGAGGATCTCCACTTTGACAAGCTCATCCAACCGTGGCGTTTAGAAGCGGAGCGTCCAGCCACTGGCAGACGCAACAATGGAAAAGTAGGGATGCAGTTTCTCTAGGACTGTATACTTTCTGGTTACAATTAAGTAATTCATGATCTGCCCTTTCCTTTCCTATGTCTGGGTCTCTTCTCATCCATTTGATTCACTCTTGGAAGAAAATGAAGGTGGAACTTTGTTTCTGTTGCCAGATCAGACTTTTTAACAAGCCGAACCAGTGCTAATCTTTATGTGATACAAGTGAACTTGACTTTTTATTTCATTGTAATTAGAAAAATGAAGGGATCCATTATGTAGTTTGATTTTATACATGGACAGAACTCATCATTGGCCAATACTTTAGTTTTAGTATGTTCATTTCTATGTAACCACCGTAAACGCTGCACACAAATCATACACACACTTTTACACTTGAACACAACCAGTGTTTTTTCAGTTAACAGTCAACTAAATATATCTTCAAGTATGTGAAACTTCAGATGACCCAATGTGTCATATGACCAGAACCACTGGGATATTGTATTGTATTGATCTCTTATCCTTGTCCCCATTCATTTGAATTAGGTGTTTAGGATCAGGACAAAGATGCCGGACATTGGTCCTTGAGGTCCAGGGTTGGGACTATGGTCTAATCCCTGAACAAACCAGAATATCCCCCCTAGTTTTGTGGCTTGTTTGCAATGTAAGTAACGTGTTGATTCTTCATTCTCAAGCTGTCAGTCGGAGAACCAAAAACCTTTCAGGTCAGCGGCAGGAAAGGAGGGTCACACAGGTTACCTGCTATGCTGTTGTTTTAGCTTCCATGCATTTTTCGACAGACCCCAGAGTTGTTCAGTCCAACAGTTAAGTCACTTCTCTGAGACGGAAGCTCTCTTCCTTGATTATTGCCAGAGAACCGAATTGTCGGAGACTGATAAGGCACACTTGTCCGCTATCAGATTTAGACTAATAGCTGAGAGACTATTACCTTGTCAGACTATAACTGCTACTTGTCAAGACACAGTGGCTGTGACGTAACCAAGAAGCTTCCCTCAGTCATTACGTTTGAGAACTTGATGACGTATTAGACATCCAACCAAATTTTGTCTAGATGCTTTTTTTTGTTTGTTCATTTGGATTCTAAGACTTTTGAATAACAACTTGTGTTATACATCATACAGGTGATTAACGGCCTTCCATCTGTCTTTATCATAACAGCAGAATTAGAGTCGTTTTTGGTAAATATCCCTTTCACATATAATATTAAATAGCAAAGATATATGCGTTTGCCTTATTTAGCAGACTTGATTGTGACTTTGGAAACAGGGATCTGCATTTATCGGCATTGCACCTGTTCATGGCGGAAACTGGTCCTTAATGGGAAGCTGTCATCTTTGGAATAATCCACACATTTGGATAAAAGAAAGCAGAACCTTATGAATCAGACAGAAGTGGCTCAATCAGAAGGTGATTGTAAAGAAGAAGAAAAAAGAGAAACATCTCTGTGTTTTTTCTTAATTGAATTAAATTCAATGATTAAAATCTGTTAGTCAGTGCTGTTTTTTTTGTTTAGCTTAGATTTTTTTCATTTTTTATTTTCTTTATAATGAATTAAATAAATTTTTCTCTCTTTTCTTTTCACAGAAGACCAGTTTTTCCTCTACTACTGAAGTTCGTTTGACTATTGAGTCAATGCAGTTGATGGTTTTTCCTGAGCTCTGTGGTGATTTCAGCAGCCCTGGTTTGATGGTTGATTGGTTTGATGAGCAGGTTGTGATGGGTGTGCGAGTCTCTTCACTTGGATACATTCTTAATCTCGTGTTAAGCCAAAGCTAAATGCTCAGAGTGGATATATTTTGTGTGAGTGTGACGTTAGTGGGTTTCCCATGGTTGAATAAATGACTAAATGAGTGGAACTGTGTGTTTTGCTCTTTTCAGTGACAACCTGGAGTGTACACTGAATTTGAGCCCCGGGGACAGGGCGAGTTATGGTCCAACAGTGGCCAATGATTGTCTTTTTCTTTTTTTGTTATTGTACTGAATGAACCCTTTCAAACTGAATATTATTTTCCATAATAACAAGATCAAAATGTGATTTTCAGACTGGTAGAAGTGGTCCAAGTCTGACTTGGTCCTGGTCCAGTCAGGAATAAAACAGCAGAGAATAAGATTTTCAAAAAAGTAAGAAAATATGACTGGGAAGTGGGTGAAATTCTCCTAAACACTCTCGAGTGTTGTTACATAATGGGCTTAATGTATTGCAGGAGCTGGAGAAAATCACTTTGTTGCTGCCCAGATTGGACAAGTATGCCTTTGATCCAGGAGGGCTGCCTCTGAGAAAATATGGAGGCTCCAGGCAGAGTCAGCAATTCAACCAATCCCCCTGCTATTATAAAACATTTAAGACCTCTTCAGCACAGATATCCACTTACCTTTTCATTATTAATTATAATTTACTGGTAATACTGAAGATGAGGGTTTGAGATTGTCAAATTTCCTCTTTGGCTTGTGCAAAGACACGGAACTATTGCATAACCTGGAAGTAAAAGCTGTATAAAAGACTATTCCTGAAGCTGAAACGCTGGGTAAAAACAGAAAGATCTCCATAAAATCTTTCCAGAATTTTTTTTTGTGTTCTGTCAGACTTTGCTGGTGACGATGGTACCTTCCTGTTGGCTGTTGCTGTCCTGACAGACGGAGCAGAGGGAAGGAAGACGCCGACTAGATGCAGCTGGATGAGACCTGGAAGAGCGGTGGGATTCTACCTGGTTACGTAAGGACCGTGCACGAAAATGCTGAAATGGCCAACACACTCTGCTGTTTTTTGTGCGGAACATTTGTGTTTGATTTCATTCATTGTTTTATTTTCTAATATTCTTTCTTGGCAAATGTCGATGCAAACAAAACAAAGCCGAAATGAGGTACTTCACAGACATCATTTTAAGAGGGCCGATAGATGGAAATCTGTTTAGAGATAGAGTTTAAAAGAAAAGGCCTGTGTGTGCTCTTTAAAAGCACAATAGATCAGATCTGAAGAGGTTTCGAAGGGGCTTTTGACTCAGTTTTTCCACACAGTTTAACCTGTTCCTTACATTAAACTTAACACGAGCGTAGCTCCTGAATAAAGTTGGTGAATAATTTAAAATGCATCATAAATGTATCATGAACTGACATTGATTATGTCTCATTAGCCAGTTGTGAAATACTCTTTTGTTTGGGTGCATATTGCTGTATTTCTTTCCACATCCGCGTGACTCAGACATGTAAGAGTCCCCGCTGTCTGACTGGGGCTGCTGCGTTTCAGTGTCCATCTGCCTGTCACACGGCTGGCCCCGCAGAGGCTGCAGCGGGCGAAGTTTGTGGAAATACGATCGTCATTTCGAGCTGGATTTCTTTCTCAGAGCGGGCAAAACACAGAGCTCACATCTGTGGAAGCCATGAGACAGAGGTCCAGCGCTGTCAGCCGACAGTTCATTGACCCCGGTTTACAAGCAGGTCCAAGCTCAGGAACTCATGTCTGCAAAGACGCTGCGCATTGTCTTACGGTCGAGTCCTGGTTGCAATGTATTTTCTCTCTATCGAACAGTGTTCACGTGAAAATGAAAAATGACTCATTTGTCACAATTGTCTCATCAAACACACATTTGTCATACTCTGTTTCTCCTGGTGCAACTCATAATCTGTCCCCTTTATTCATACTCAGTAGATCTCTAAATGACTCTGAAGTGAAAGATAATCAGAGCCTGAATCATTTTCCTCTCGTTTTTTCCGTGTGTTCCATGTAAAATCATTCTATTATCAATGACTGCATTTTGAGCAGGATGGAAAGATCAGGGCCAGTATTTCCCTCAGGAGTGAAGAACTGACTTTTGTTATTACCCCAAAATTCTTCAGGTTGACCCTGCTCAGATTGGACTTCTTGAGTTTGCATGTGAGAAGGAGAGGGATGTGTGGGGGCCCCGGGAGCCACACACAGTGGACACGTTACATCATTAGATTCTTGTTTGACCACATGGAAACTTTCTGAGCATCATCTGCTTTTACATAATTCACTTTCCACTACAGCCAAAGATTGGATGAACCCCATTCTCCCTACAGTTTGGAACAATTGCTCCACAACTGATGGTTCGGCACAACACGTGCGTCCGTATTCCGGATGGTCAGCACTGTTTACCATTTTCCTTTTACATTTTTCTGGATGAAAAAAAAAACTTCAATCAGAAGTCATTATTGCATAAATAACATAACAGCACATTCAACAACTTTGTGCAAACAAAAGCAGATTGCGAGGCGTTCCTGGACCAAACCTGAAAACTGAGCAGATTTGATCGTTTCCATTCCACTTGGTGTGAACCAACCTGGAAAGTGTGTGCTGAACGTTCACACGTCTGTCATTCAAGTGTAAATGTTTGTAGTCTGGACTGTTTCTACATTTTCTCTCCACTGCAAGCGTGGAGTAGAAATGTCCATTTAAAAATGTCTTAAACTGTCAGTGGAGGAAAAAGTCAAATTTAAGATGCGCATACTATGTGCTATGTAGGGTTTGCATCCCAAAAAGGTTTTTAGCCGCTCTGAAGTGAGGAGCCTGCACATCTGGTTCGAATGACTGCCACTTTGCTGTTTCGCTGTTGGACGACTGGACATTTTGTTTTGTGGTGCAAACGTTCATCTATTTAGAGACAAAACGACAATAAGAAACATTGTGAAACACGTTTTATTTTTTATAAAAAAAGTTAATTGTTTAAAAGATGACTTGCATTCGACAATATAATTAGTTCATTTACAGTTTTTCTGATACAAAGTGCAAAGTTAAGCAGCAACGTTGGACACAGCTTTTTTATTCAAAATAAATGGAAAATAAACACGTCGAGACTGGTAATTCAGATCAAATTGTGTTGATTGCTAAAAATGTGTAAATTGAAACGATAGAACAAAACTTCTAAAAGTCATAAACTGAATAAGATACTTTGGAAAGTAAACATCTTGTCATTTTCCACTGTCTTAATTTAGTGGAAGCAGGCTGCCCTGGTACTGCTGCTTCCAGTCTTCCACGGAAGCCCAGAAAATCTTCCATTCCATCACTTCATCTCCTGGACTCCTGCTTCCAAAAAACAGCCTCAGGTGAGATGACTTAGAGCTCATGTGCCAGACAAGGATGCTGCGGATTACAGGCAGCTGCGGGGTGGAAGTCGGCTGAGTCTCTGATCTCCAAGAGGGGGGATGAGGAAGCAGGCAAACTGTATATGAAGAGAAAAGAATAACTTAGAGATACCATGAGATCAGAGGTGGATAAAAATGCATCCTTAAATTTTCAAGGCAAGTCATGATTTCAATGGGGTTTATTTGGGTCCATATGTCTGTTGATAGTAAGAATGTTGAACACTTGAAAAGCTAAAGAGAAATTAAATAACATTAAACACCCAATTTTGAAACTGATTACACATTTTTACTACCAATTCCCCCTATCGAGACATTTTTCTCAACCTTATCGGCGCACAAGAACGAAACAGCATCTTTTTCATGTGGACTGATTGCGCTCTCTGTCAGAACGGGCTCCATTTCTGACATGCGAGCATGTGTCTGTTTACCCACACTGAGATAATTGGTTGTGGGTTTTCTGTGTGGAACCTGGAGCAGGAAACTGCCACGCTGCTACCAACATCTGACAGAGGTGGATTTGTTTGGTTGTGCTTGTGGGTGGCCTGAGTTTTTTTTTC